>SEYY01007558.1:0-33070 GCA_009176605.1 Armadillidium nasatum
AAACCTGATAAAATTTTTTAAACATATCATAAACATAAAACTAACTTCTTTTAACATGAGCTAAAATAAACAGCATCGATTCTAAAATTAAAAAGTTCGTTGACACAGCATTCCTCATCTGAAATCATTATTAAAACAAGCATATAAATTGATTACTTAAACAATCCAATATATTATCTCTTACAAAACTTGTAACTTGCCAAGGATTCAAAATAACATAACTCAATTTTGATTTTCTTACCTTACTATTGACATTCTATTACCTTACCATCAGAATCCCGAAAAATCAAAAGACAAATTCGATACCGTACTGTTTCGTTCTAATTCTACCAGATCCTTCCATACTCTTGAAGTTCTTGCATCTATAATGGGAATTCCTCGACTGGGTCTATTGAATTCTAATTCTTCTTGAATCCACGGCTCCATATTATAAGTGGCATTATTATAAGGTATTCGTCTTTCAGCTTCGTGACTTGCCATTTGGTCTTTTGAATCTTGATTTAGATCTACATTATGTTGTAGATGAATATTATATTGGAATACCTTTTCCCAGTTTATTTTAAACATGGTTTGATGTTCTTCTGTAAACCCCTCAAAATCAGGTTGGGATGTATTACTCTTGTTGTCCTCTAAATCATTTTCTTGATTAACCTTTTTTAATTCTTCAGGAGTTTCATACCACTTTTTTAAATGTTTGTGATGTATTTTATATAATATAGTATTTCTATACTGATGTTGAAGGTCGTACATCACCCCGTTCTCATATGTTTTAACTACTTTATATGGACCATGGAATTTCTTAGCTAGTTTATTTTCTACATTATGACCCTTAAGAATATTTTTCTTGAGGACTAATTCATCTAACTTGTAGGGTTCATAATCTTGTTGTGTCTTTCCCCAAGTCTTGTCATTTACTTGATTCTTTTCAACATTGTTGAGAAATATTGCAGCTGGTGTCTTTCCTAATTCTCTGTGATATGTGTGGTTGTATACAGCCACAACGTCAGGTAGATGTTCATCCCATTCTTCTAAGTTATCTATCATTCTAAACATATTTAACAATGTTTGGTTCACTCTTTCTACGAGGCCGTTAGTTTGTGGCATATTGGCTACAGTACAACGATGCTTAATTTCTTTAGTTTTGAGGAACTCTTCAAACAGATGATTAGTAAATTCTTTTCCGTTGTCTGATTGTATTTCTAAAGGGTCTTTCAGAAATGTTGCTATCATATTTTTAAATGCTTTGAGTACTGTATTAGCAGTTTTATCTGGTATAGCCACAGCAGATGTCCACTTTGAGTACATGTCAACAGCAACAAAGATATATTTCTGTCCTATTTTTGTTTTTGGCATTTCCATAAGATCTATGGCGACCACATCAAAAGGTTTTCTGGCTTGTACTTTCCAAGTTGGTGGTCTTTGTTGTCGAGCTGGTAATAATTTTCTCTGTTGACATTTTATACATATTCGGGTGACTTGTTCGCAGATGTTGCGAATATTTGGACTCCAGGTAATTTCTTGTATTTTCTTTATCATTTTATCTCTTCCCGGATGATAATGAGTCTTATGATAGTCAATGATTAAATCTTTTAAATCATTATACCCTATGAGTGGAACATCTTTCCCAGTTTCCTCGTAATACAAAATTCCATCTATTTCATGTACATTTTTCAAATATCTTATATATCTCTTTAAATAATTTTTCTCTTTGAGTCTTTGAGTTTGTTCTTGAACTGTATTATTTTCTTGTAAAATCTGTCTTAACTCTTGTAAACCTTTATCTTCAATTTGTCCTTTTTTAATTTCTTCTACTAGTTGTTCCTCATTTCTTGTATATTTTAATGTAGATCTTCTACTTGGCAATTCTTCGGTTTCCTCTGGTTTTGATCCCACCGTAGACTCAATCGTTATATCATGAGAATTCAAGCTTTCTGAATCAACTATGTCTTCCTCAGTATTTCCTTCACTCTCTTCCTCATCTTCAATCTCGAATAAGACGATCTCTTTCAGAATTTCCGCCTCTTCAAAATCTGAGACAAACAAATTTATTTCGTCAACACAGCTTGTTACTCTTTCTTCAGATGTATTCTTCTCCAATAAATTAAAATGAACGCCGTGTATACTTAAGAGATGACATATCCTAGTACCTTTATCATTATATGACACCCATTGGTCTTTAGCATGATATATTTTAACTTGGATGTCGTATATACGGGCACAAGCTTCCACAATCTCAGAGCTGACCATAGTACCTGAGATATTCATTCGGTTCAGATTCTGTCTAGTTTGTTTAGTGTCCATTAACCCATAGGTTTTCAAATTATTTCTCACTTCATTGACCGCACGCTCACGGAGAATCTTGTGAGCTTTTTCATCATTAAATAAGAATATGGCTATTGCCACGAACAGGGCGTTTCCGCTGCCTTTAATTTCTTTTTCTTTAAATCCTACCGGTACTATATCTTCTTCAATTTCTATTTCCTCTGTATTTTCTGGAACGCATCGAGAGAGGAAATCGCTGATGTGATTAAATTTCCCGGGTAGGTATTTGATCTCAAAATCGTACTCAGCTAAATCTGTTAAAGTTCGGGCAATTCTTGCATTTACTCCAGCCATATTGTGCAAATAAGTTAGGGGTTGGTGATCAGACCAGATGACAAACCTTCGGCACATTAAAAATGTGCGAAACACTTTCACTCCCCATCTTAATGCGGCTAATTCTTTCTCTAGAGTACTATAGTTTCTCTGGGCGGATCCAAAACACATCGAGGCATAGGCTATAACTTTTAGTTCCCCGTCTTGCTGTTGTTTTAAACAAGCTCCGGCACCTGTCCCAGATGCATCAACAAACAGTTCCAATGGTTTTTTACTCTCATAGTCCGGGAAGGCTAAAATTGGTGGTTCTACCAAAGCTTGTTTTAATCTTTCAAAGCTTTCTTGACACTCCAGAGTCCATTTTATACTCTTTCCTGTTGTTAACTGAGAGAGAGGCTTCATGAGTTTAGCAGCTTCTGGAATATGTCTTCTATAGTAATTTACACTACCCAAGAAACTCTGAACTTGCTTTATGGTTTTGGGCACTGGAGCTTTTTGTATGGCCTCTATATTTTCGGATAATGGTAATATTCCTTCTTCACTAACTTCCTGGCCTAAAAATTTTACTTTTCTTCTGAAGATATTACATTTTTCCGGTTTTATTTTTAAATTAAACTCACGCAGTTTCTCTAAAACTTGACTTAGATTATTCAAATGTTCGTCAAAATTTCTTCCCAAGATCAAAATATCGTCCAAGTAGGCCATTACTTGGGTTTTTGAGAAATCTTGTATCATCAAGTTGACGAGACGTTGGAACGTCGCGGGTGAGTTACAGAGGCCAAAAGGTAATCGTACGAACTCCAGATGCTTTGAAGATGTTGTAAAAGCAGTATATTCTCTTGATTTTTCATCCATGGGTAAGTTGTAGTATCCTTTGGTCATGTCTAGAAGACTAAAATAGGTACTGCCTTTTAAATTATAAATACAGTCGTTCACAGCGGGTAATGGAAAACTGTCCTTAACTGTCCTCTGATTGAGGGCTCTATAATCAATACATACCCTTACTTTGCCATTCTTCTTGATAATAGGTACAATAGGACTGCTCCATGGACTCTTTGATGGTTGTATAATTCCTTGTTGTTCTAATGTTTTTAATTCTTCGTCCATAAGCTCTTGCACCTTCGGATTAAACCGCCTTACCTTTTGACGAATGGGCTCATAATCATTCAATTTAATTTTGTGTTTCATTTTAGTTGTATAACCCACGTCATTATCGTCTTTACTAATGATATCTTTAAAATTTTCTAACGTTTTACAAACAATATCTTTTTGTTCTGAATTAAGGTCGGTTTGGTTCAATGTAAATCTTTCCTCCCAACTCAAGTGCTGATTTTCTTGTTCTTTCTCCACTTCTTGTTGTTCGTATATTTCTTTTAAAGTTTTTCCATCTTTTACTAATTCTATAGTTGTTACCACTAAATCTTTTGTATCAATCTTATAAGTTTCATCTCCCAAATTTATAACATTAATATAGGCTCTTTTCCCATTATTTACAGTATTTGAAATAAACAATCCATTCTTTCTAAAATTATCCAATCCTGCTATTTCAGTACTATATAATTTGGGTTCTTTAAAATTATTTGGCCACTTTAGTTCTATTTTATGTATGTATCCAGCCTTTATATGAGCATTCTTTCTTAATTTTAACTTGATGTTACTTATTGGGGCTGAATTATATCTAAAATTACATACAACAATTTCTTTCCCATTATCAGGCCTACATATTAATCTATTATTTTCAAAGTCAATTTCTAAAAAGTATTTTTTCAAAAAATCGATTCCAAGAATCATTTCATGTGTTATTTTTCGACTAATGATGAAACTTTCATGTTTTATTTGATATTTTCCTATTTTGAATGATAAATTCATCTCTCCTTCTGTTCCTTCTATATCTCCGTGTACTCCAATCAATTTAATATTTGTATCTTTGATTTCTTCATTTAATAATTGAGCGACATCATAACTAATTACATTGAGTTGGGCACCTGTATCTATTAAAGCTCTTATAATGGCTCCTTTTACATTTATATCCAAGTATAATCTTTGATCTGTATCTTTAGGTGCAAGGCTTTGTCCTACTCCCTTAATTCCACCCTGCTCGGTTAAGGGGTTCTTTAGTTTTCCGGCTGCTTCCTGAATACATTCTTAAATTCCTCACAGTTCTTCATCAAATGGTTTTCTCCACAATAAGGGCATTCATATCTTTGAGCTTGTTCCCTCTTTTCTGGTGGTGCTCTTCTTGTATTTTGCTCATTTTGTGCAGTACTTGTTGGTCGTTGTTCCTGTTTTTCAGGTCTTTCTAATCTATTGCCTTGTTCTCGGTTTCTTTCTTGAGCTATTCTTTTACGACAATCCTTAATCATATGACCTGGCTTACCACAACAGAAACAACTTTTGTTTTTCTTGTAGCATTCCGATTCTAGATGCCCTTCTTTTTCACAAAAATTACATTTTTTATCTGTCTTTTTATCAGTTACTGCTACTTGAACCTTTTCTCTCTCAGGTTTTCTTTCTGTGGTGTTGTCTTTTCTTTCTTCTTTCTTATCAGGCTGATTACTACTAAAGCACATCTCTACATTGTCGGCTATCTCGATTATCCTATCTATACTAATTCTTGGTTCCGATAATGCAGCAAATTTTACTTTCCCAGCTGATTCTCCGCTAAGTCCTTCTAGTATTTTTATTTTCTTCATTTCATTAAATAACTCTTGTCGTGTATCTATCCCAGCTGCTTCTGCCAGTCGATCTAATCTCATAGAAAAATTCATTATAGTTTCATTTTTCTCTCTTTTTGCACTCCAATATTTTTCTGCTATTTTATCCTTATTTCGAGAAGCCTGATAAACAATTTTTCTGAGTTTTTCTTTAACCAAATAGTAAGGAATTCTTCCGCCATCGATGTTATTAAAAGAATCCAGTAAACTTCCTTCTAAATATTTACCCAGGACGCGACTCCATGTATTTACTACTTCCGGATAGGTATTATCGCAGTATGTTTCGAAATCTTGTAAAAATCTTTCAAAATCATGTCCCTCTTCTAGTGAATATTTCAAGGGTGGTGGGACTAGCCTTCTTCGATAATAGTAGTGACTATCCATCATGTGTTCAGGTGGTGGTGTATATTGTCGTCCTGGTGTATAATGCTGACTTGTTCCAGCTCTACTTGAATACTGGCGACTATTCATTCCTCTTTCCTGTTCTTGTCTTTGTTGTTGCTCTGGTGTTGATGTCATATGTGGTTGTAACTGTTCATTCATTTCAGGCCTCTCTTCAGGGATATCCACTCTAAAATCCATCTTGTTTATCTAATTCTGTTCAATGATCTTTTTAAATTCTTATTAAACTTTTATTCTTAGCACCAGGTATGTTAGGTGGCTAAATCCTGGTCACGGCACCAAAAAGTTATGTCGTAGTTATCAATTCTATTTATGTTATAATAAGGACCAACTACAACAAATATTTCAGAAATTGCGTTGTGTTTCCATTACTATTATTCAAGGTTTCTAATGATTTATTATCTTTTCAGATTAAAGGTCGTTCATCTACTTGATGTGAACTATGTTGATATTAGAGAATGAATTTCTGACTTATTATTTATTATTATATAATAAACAATCGTTTTGTTATGTTATATTCTTTATAACCTTATTTTAATTAATAAAAGAGGGTTTTATTTTCCTAATTTCCTACTTACTATAAACTTATACCTTCCGATATTATCATATAGTATTCACCAACACTTATGTAGTTCGATACTATAATAATGTTTATTAAACTGTTGTTTAATGTTTCGAATTGATGTTATGTCAAGATTAACCGTGCGAAATTGTTTCAAGTTAAGTGTGAATATAGTAAAATATTTATTAAAATATTTTCTAAGTCTTTAGTGGATGCTATAATACCAGTAAACTGTGAAAATTAACTCGGAGTTTTCATCAAGTTGTATTAAAAATATTTATTAAAATATTTTCTAAGTCCTGAGCGAATGTTATAATAACAGTAAACGGTGAAAATTATCTCAGAGTTTTCATCAAGTTGTATTAAAATATTTATTAAAATATTTTCTAAGTCCTGAGCGAATGCTATAATAACAGTAAACGATGAAAATTATCTCAGAGTTTTAATCAAGTTGTATTAAAAATATTTATTAAAATATTTTCTAAGTCTTGTTTCGTTTTAATACAATAGCAAACTGTTTAAAATATTTCAAAGTTGTTTTTAATTTATATCAATAATATTTATTAAAAGATTTTCTAAGTTCTGTTTCGTTTTAATACAATAGCAAACTGTTTAAAATATTTCAAAGTTGTTTTTAATTTATATCAATAATATTTATTAAAATAAGATTTTCTAAGTTCTAAGTTCAGTTTTTTAATACTAAGTTAAAGGATTATTAAATATTACTAATTTAGGTCAATTGGCGATGACAATTTAATAAATCACTCGTTATCTTACAAATAATCTACCTTACAATATAAAGTATATTTTAACTTCTCTTAATCGAATAAAATTCGTTATCTATAACTAACCATAAAGTTTACACAGGTCCAAAACAAAACCAAAAATCTTTAACTTAATTATGGTATAATCTAATGCAAAGCATATACTTCAAAAAGGAACAATTTAAACCAAAATGGTTTACTTAAACAAAAACAAAAGTTTATAAAAGTATAAAGCAATTAATCTGGTTTACTTTAAATATATTTACAGTTACTATATAAAATGAATATCCTCTGACATTAATTATTCTTTCAACAATTTGTACAAATATCTTAATTAAACTCGTATTTCTTGAGTTTTAAATCAAAAATAAACACACGGTAAATATGCCCAAGTATATCAATTGGTCCTCGAAAGAGGTCTGTATATTCTAATATTCAACCTAATATCAAATACTCGAAAGAGTTCTGTAAGGTTTAACATAAGTTACCTTTAACCTTAATTCCTCGAAAGAGGTCTGTATATTTAACACTCTAATATCAAATACTCGAAAGAGTTCTGTAAATTTTCTAAAATAAGTTACCTTTAACCTTAATTCCTCGAAAGAGGTCTGTATATTTAACACTCTAATATCAAATACTCGAAAGAGTTCTGTAAATTTTCTAAAATAAGTTACCTTTAACCTTAATTCCTCGAAAGAGGTCTGTGAATAAATCAACTCTTATTCGTAAAATATCAGTAATCTTAAGAATATTATCACCTTTATCAATATAAAATATTACTATATAAAATTCGTTTACGGAGCAAAGAACTTTTCGATTTCAGAACCAAAATCAGAATGACTACTTCTTTCAAAATTTTCAAATTATGAATTCTGACAACTATCATAGGTTGTCATTTTTTTAAGATCAACCAATCAGGAAGTTTTATTTTTAGCGAGTTGTCAAAATTCAGGTTCTCTTTCTTTTTTCTTTTCTCTTCTTTTTCTTTTGGCAACTTGGTAACGGACTCTGTTTGTTGTTTTATTTTCGAAATCTTAAGCGCCATCTTGATTTGAACTTCGTATAATTTTCTTAATCCTTATGTTTATTAATTCCTTTATTTATTCTCATCTTTTTCATGTTATTTTCTTAATTCACGAAGAAATACATATTATGCTTAACTTGCCTTTCTCTTGATTTTTTCAAATTTCATAATTTTCTGAGAGTTTAAATTTGTAGCCCTAACTTTGCGTTCATGCTAGACCTGATTTACTTATTGTTTCTGTTACTTTTTCTTCGTTTCTTTCATGTCTAATTTTTTCTTTCTCTTCTTATCGATTTACTTATCTTTTATTATATTTCTTTTTCTTTCTTATTAAATACTTCACTTAACATATATTGCTCATTTCTTAAGTTATCATAAAAACCAACACCACAATACCTATCACCATAATTTTAAAACGATTTTTCTTCAGGAGGGCCTACTACACTATGACTAAGCCTAACGGCAGTTTTTGTAGTGGGTGATGGTTCATTGAATATTGCATGTGTAATGGGGTTTAGTTTTTCTTTTATCTATGCATGACTATGCATGAATGAACTGATAACTGGGATGGGATAGACCTAGTCTTTCGTGCATGTATTAGTATTGTTATTATTTGTTTGGACTGGGACAGTCTCGATAGGCCCTTGTGGCTTCTAACTGTCTCTATTTTCCTATGTTCCTATGAAAAAAATCAACTGGGGTAATACTAACCACTTGCCCAGGGTAACTAACCATTTGATGTTATTTAAAAATGGATACTCTGTAGTGCTTTTTATAAATATAAATGGGTAATATTATTATAGAATTTCTAAAACAAAATAGTCTATAATAATAGACTATCTAAAACAAAATTTTTAAGAAAAAACATTTTGACTGCAACATTAAAAAAAAAATTAAAGACATATATTGGAGCAAATTTTATGCAAAAGTTTCAGCACATTCCATTTGTCAAAATGACTTGATAATTAACCTGCATATTGTTAAATCATCGATATTCATTTTTTTTATAACAATTTTTTATGTCAGCTACTCAAAAATTTGTATGCCTATGAATATTCATAATCAGAAAAATCAAAATTTTTCTTTCATCCAAAATTCATAAAATTTTCAGGAGGTCTATAGTTGGGCGAGCACATTTAATCCTTTTATTTTTATATAATAAAAATATATATTTATTTTGATTAATTTTTTTTATACCAAACAATTCTGTTGCTATGCATGGAATTTTTTTTTTTTTTAAATTGCAAAAATTGCAAAAATTAGGTTATAAAAATATTTTATAAATAAAAAATATGTAACCAAAAATTGCATAAATATGTGAAGGATATATAAAAATACTAGGGATAAAATTAAATATAGTATCAGTATTTTGTAGTACAGGTATGGTACTGGCACTCAGTATTAGATATATCCTGAAAATATCGTTAAAAAAAAAAAAAAAAGGTATGGCAAATTTAAAATTTTTAGTAACATAATTGTGAGAAATTTTTAATATCCATGGTTTTGATATTTGTGGTATATATATATATATATATATATATATATATATATATATATATATATATATATATATATATATATATATATATATGGTAAAGGTGGAGTTTGTTTCTGAGTTTCGATTGTTAAAAAATATCGAAAATCGAAAATATCGGAGAAGCCTATCGTAAACAAGAGAGTTGCCAGAGGTATTATACATACACACAATTATTATTACTTACTTTTCTAGCAGAACCTAATTCGACTTATCATAACCTGAACTACCGAAGTTGCCGTAAAAGAGGCCTAACCTACACAAGAAGTTGCCGTAAAAGAGGCCTAACCTACACAAGAACCACATCCAACCACAATGTAAATAAAACACAAACTAGAATTCTTTTAGGGATATAATATCGATTAAAATAAAATATCGACATAAAAAAATATTGATATAAAAAATCGAAACTCAGAAACAATCTCCACCTAAGCCTATATATATATATATATATATATATATATATATATATATATATATATATATATATATATATATATATATATATATATATATATATATATGTGTGTGTTGTTGGGATAAACCATGATTAAAATTTCCATGTATTCTACTAATAAGACTAGATTACAAGGTAAATCTTAAATATAAAAGTACTATAAATTTACATAATAAAGGATATGCTATACAGGTTAATATGGGTATGATAAATGTGCTTTTAAATATTCAAATTCTACTGTAAATTCACATAATAGGCCTTTGGCCCAAAACCATATTTTAATAATTTAACAATGCTGCAATTTACACCATGTCATTTCAACAGATTTAGTCAATCTCTGACGTATTTCACTTAACATGGTTGTTCTTTGGTTTTCTAATAATCCTTTACACAAAAAGGGTATTTAAACGTTTTAATTAAGGGGAATTTAACAAAAACAAGTCACTTCTCTTCGAATGTTCCCTAGGGCCTAAACCTAGGGCAATTTCAAAATGTTTTTTAGGCTTTCAATGGTTTTCAGTTCATAATTACTTTGACAATACATTAATTACACATTTATTTAGCCTATTTGATACATATTACACATAAAAAAAATTAAAAACGGGCAGGAAAACAGAATTAAAAGCTAATTATTTCTACATGGAATATGGCGTAAGCCAGTTCTATTGTTTACATAAACGCCATAAAAGCCATTTAAGCAAGAACGAGCGCTTGTACCCCATAGTCCTTGAACGAGCGGAAAGATGGCTCTATTTTTTGAAATTTTTATGTGTCATCAGCACCGAACTATGACGTCACACTCACAGATGGTTATGAAAAAACGGAAATCAGCCAGAAAGCCAGCGATCCGCTCGCTTTTGCTCGGTTTCTGAACGCAGCTACAGTACATTGCAGAAAAAAATCGGAACATTCGATATGGCAATTCAATTGATTTTGCTATTTTTGTACAAACGAAGGCCAGTCGAAGAACAGTTGCTTCACCATTCGTAGTAAAAATATCAGTTTTTTCTATTTTTTTAATAGTTTCTCTTTTTATAATTTATTTATATTACTCGACCGAGAAAGAAAAGTATGTGTAGAATGCATGTAAACATATTTTGAGTTCATATTTTCAATATAGTGAAAATAGGAGAGGTTCGTGCTATATCAAATTATTACCTCAAATTATTACCTATGGTAATAATTTGATATAGCACAGAATATTTATTAAACTTTTTTATTTATTTAACAGAATATTTATTAAATTTCATTTAATTTATAAAGTATTTGAAACTTCCCATTTAATGGTGAAATCGGCTTAAGTATGGCATTTCTGAACAGGAGATTTTATTCATCTACATTTAAGACTGTTAGACCTCCAATATTTTTCAAGCATAACCAAATTAATAAAACTAAAGAAAAAGAGAAAATATTTGTAAAAACAAAACTAGTTAAAGAAAGGCCATTGAATGATGAAATACAGAAGATAGAAGAAAATCAATTAAATGAAGATTTTATTTCTTCAGATTTACTAACAGATTGTAATATCAAGAAATCAAAAATTAGTTTTAATATTGATAACAAAAAAAAAGAATTATTGTATGGAATTCATCCAGTACTATTAGCTCTGAAATCTAACCGTCGTTCATTTTATAATGCATATCTCAAAGAGTCAAGCTTAAAGAATAATATTAAATTACAAGAAATTAATGAATTATGTAAGGAACAATTAATTCCTACTAATTATATTAATGAAAAAAGATTTAAACATCTTCTTGGGCCAGAAAAGCTGCACCAAGGAATTTGTATGGAAGCAAGCAAGTTAACATTTTCAATTCATGAAAATTATTCAGAAGATAAATCAAGTTTATTTAAGGATTGCTCACACAAGTGCCAATTGTGGCTATATTTAGATCAAATTAATGATCCAATGAACTTTGGAGCTATTTTAAGAACTGCTTATTATTTTGGAGCTGATAAAGTATTGACCAGTGCTACTGACAGGTAAGCAATTGGCTCATTAAGCTTATTTCACCTTAAAAATATATATATATATATATATATATATATATATATATATATATATATATATATATATATATATATATATATATATATATATATATATATATATATATATATATATATATAAGTTTCAAACCTATATATAAGGTTTATTTAATTGTAAGGAAGGAGTAGAATAGGCAACATTCACTTAAATTAATGATTATATGCATTTTCTCTAAAAAAAAATCAGAAAATTACAGTTTTGTATATTTAAAGTTTAAAAAAAGTACAAAAATTAAAAAAAAAATTATTCTAATTCATAATAGTGATTTAACACGTTTACCTAGGTAAGACCCAAAGGTAAAGTTTGAAAAAATATAAGATAAAATTATCAATTTAGCCTGTATATATACATATCATTGTTATTTTATTGCTATTTATCAAACTTGTATCATTTAGCTGCATTATTTAAAAATTATTATTTTGTTTATACTTTCAGTCAATATGGCTAAAAGATCAGCTTCTGCAGTATTTGAATACTTTACAATGTTTCAGGATAGGCTCGAAATAGCTAAATGTAACATCTGCAGTCAGAAAATTAGAAGAGAACCTCCGGGTGCTACAAGTAAAAAAAATATTCAACCAAATCTTTTTGGAGTATCTAAAATCAAAACACAAAGATGAACATTTACTAGCAGAAAAGGAGCGGTCAAAAGAAACAGAAAAGGAAAAAATCTTAATTTTCTTATATTTTGTTTGAAATTTTTTTTTTATTTGACTGATTGAGCTGAAATTTTCAAAGTATGTGAATTTTTTCACGAAGTTCTGAGTTGATTTCAAGCATTTTTTTGAGTCTATAACGGTTTGAAACTTATTTGGACCCAAAGTTGAAAAAAATGAATAACTGGGTCAAACCACTGGTCCACATGAGCTGAAAATTTAACTGAACACCTTTGCCCCAATTTCTTGCATTGGTGGGAATAGATTTTTGATATCCCATCTAGAAAAAAGTTATAAGTACTTGAAATTTTTTTTGCAAAAATCGTACTCTTCTGGAGGAAAAAATTATTTTAAAAAAAATGCTACCTACTATTTTTTTTATTTGTGAATATTGTTTAGAAGAGGAACAGGGCAACAATTTTTATTTAGTGCATTTTTAAATGCCCTTTGTTTGAAGCGAGATATAGCCTCTCAAACTTTGGGAATTTTTGAAATTTGGCCAAAAATGGACCTTTTTGAAGGCTATATCTCAAAACCAACGAATCTCATCGAATAAAGTACATAGAGGAATTTGTAGCCCCACCCCTCCTCTATACACACCAAAAATAGGAAATATTATAGTTGTATTTTTTTTAAAAAGATTTTGTCTGAAAAGGTGGATTTATTTAGTTAAAAAAAATTTTTTTTTCTATAGTTGGTCAGTTTTTGGCTTATAACATTTTTTCTATAACTCTGGAAATAAAAGTCTATTAGAGGCTTTTTTAGCTCATACAATTTTGAATAAATAGTCCAACTTTCAGCTCATTCTAAAAAGTGGTTTGGCACCGCCATTCTATTGAAAAAGGGTAAAATTTCCACAAAAAAAAAAAATAAAAGCAGAAAAGGAGCGGTCAAAAGAAACAGAAAAGGAAAAAATTTCTTAATTTTTTTTTATTATTTGACTGATTGAGCTGAAATTTTCAAAGTATGTGAATTTTTTCACGAAGTTCTGAGTTGATTTCAAGCATTTTTTTGAGTCTATAACGGTTTGAAACTTATTTGGACCCAAAGTTGAAAAAAATGAATAACTGGGTCAAACCACTGGTCCACATGAGCTGAAAATTTAACTGAACACCTTTGCCCCAATTTCTTGCATTGGTGGGAATAGATTTTTGATATCACATCTAGAAAAAAGTTATAAGCACTTGAAATTTTTTTTGCAAAAATCGTACCCTTCTGGAGGAAAAAATTATTTTAAAAAAAATGCTACCTACTATTTTTTTTAATTTGTGAATATTGTTTAGAAGAGGAACAGGGCAACAATTTTTATTTAGTGCATTTTTAAATGCCCTTTGTTTGAAGCGAGATATAGCCTCTCAAACTTTGGGAATTTTTGAAATTTGGCCAAAAATGGACCTTTTTGAAGGCTATATCTCAAAACCAACGAATCTCATCGAATAAAGTACATAGAGGAATTTGTAACCCCACCCCTTCCTCTATACACACCAAAAATAGGAAATATTATAGTTGTATTTTTTTTAAAAAGATTTTGTCTTTTTTTTTTTTTTTTAGTTAAAAAAATTTTTTTTTCTATAGTTGGTCAGTTTTTGGCTTATAACATTTTTTCTATAACTCTGGGAATAAAAGTCTATTAGAGGCTTTTTTAGCTCATACAATTTTGAATAAATTATCCAACTTTCAGCTCATTCTAAAAAGTGGTTTGGCACCGCCATTCTATTGAAAAAGGGTAAAATTTCCACAAAAAAAAAAAAATAAAAAAAAATTAATTTTTTTTTAACCGTAATAGACTCGAAAAGCGCTAGAAATGGACTTTTCTTACCGGTAAAAAATCTTTATACTCTGAAAGTTTCAGGAGAATCGGCTGAAAATTTAAAAATTTTTTTTTTTTTGTATAATTTGCCATTTTAACCCCGGCCGGCAACCCCGGTTTTCCCTGATTTTTTGCCGGGGCCCCGGTCAATATATATATATATATATATATATATATATATATATATATATATATATATATATATATATATATATATATATATATATATATATATATATATATATATATATATATATATAATTTTCTGCCGATTATTTTACTTATATTGGCTTAAGAATATCTTTGCTCCACCTTCTTTTATCAAGAGTGAAAAGCTGTTTAGTAGTGGGAGCCAGATATACTCCTTGACAGAATTGAATTACAACAGAAATTTTAAAAAATATTGTGTATGCATCAAAATTTCAGAGCTCTAAATTTAAAGTACTAGAATTTGGTTTGTCTGTCCAAGTTTCTCCCATATTAAAATTTTTGAAGTCAATGATCTGAAGATACTACAGTGTGTTCCACTTGCTCTCTGCCCCAGATATTAGCTTATAGATATCAAAATACTAGTCATAAGTTAATAAAATTTGCCACTAGCAAAGTGTGAGAATCGTGCTGTTGGTGTTGGAAGTGATGATCTTTATCATCAAAGTATGCCTGCACACTTTCTTTCACGTTACAGAAAGTTTCCGCCAAACTCCTTTGGAAATGATCTGATCTTCAAAGAGCTCAGTTTTGTACATTCTGAAGTTGGACATATTGCAAGTGGCGTGAACTCATGATTCTACTTCACTTCTCACTCACTAAGGTTTGTTAGTAAGAAATTTTATTAACTTGCAACCAGTACATTGATATCTATAAATGCATATCAGAGACTGAGAGAAATTGAAACACCCTATATTATATTATGTATTAAAATTACGTGTTTTTTCACATTTTAATTAAATTGTAAGATTATTAAATTAATTAAAATAACAGAAATTTTTAAAATATACTTTTTTTCCATTTCATTGTTATCCTCAAATTTGCTACAGTATCCATCGTCAAAAAATTCGTATCATCCATATATATATATATATATATATATATATATATATATATATATATATATATATATATATATATATATATATATATATATATATATATATATATATATATATATATATATATATATATATATATATATATTAGAATTTAAGTTAAACCATCATGATTTTTGCTTTGGTTTAATTGAAGTAAAAAGAAAAAGAAAAATTGTTCTATCGTTTTTTTATATTGCTCAAACTACTTTTCACCCTATTGTTGGTTGCTATAAATATGGAGATCTTAAAGATGTAAATGTTTGAATCTAAGTTTTGATTGTCTCAAACATTACACTGTTTCAATTCATTTATTTAAAAATTAAAACTTAATCCTTCTTAAGAATATATTCATTTTAAAATTAATGAAGTTTATTTCTGAAAAGCTTAAATTACGAATAGGTAGTGTAAAAATAGATTTTTAAATACAATGTATGCAGGACATGATTTTGAGATTAATATTTGAATTTGATGTGGATAAAATCATTAAATAATAAATATAAAGTTCACTGTCAATGCTTGCTACTCCAGCTGTCAGTATACAATATACTTTCTATAATAAGAATACTTTTATTTATATTTATTTAAATATGGTATGTATACCATAATTTGATACAGATAAGTTATTATTTCTGATGATTTTTTTTTCAGTTGTCCAATTACTAGTGTAGTAAGTAAAGCAAGTTCTGGCATTGCTGAAATATTACCAATTCATCAGATTCTTAATATTGAAGAATTTTTGCAAAATATTCGCAACCATGGGTTTCAGATTGTCTCTTCATTAGCTCATTCCAATGAAGCATTACCACTTCAAAAGTTTCAAAGAGCAGAAAAGATGCTATTGATAGTTGGTAATTTTATATATATATATATATATATATATATATATATATATATATATATATATATATATATATATATATATATATATATATATATATATATATATATATATATATATATATATATATATATATATATATATATATATATATATATATATATATGAGCAAATCTGTCATCTTTCGAATCCGAATCCAGTCAATTTTGAATTTCCCGAATCCGAATCCAGCAAGTTTTGAAATTCTCGAATCCAAATACGAATCCAGAACCCTTGAATCTTAATGGAATCTGAAGCCATGAAAAAATCTTTGAATCCGAATTCGGATTTGACTGTCACTTATAAATTCAAATTTGTCCTAGTGCACAGTCTGTTTTCATTAATTTCCTCAATACTCGTGGTCTCTTGTCTAATTTCCACTTTGATGAACACCACCTCTATTCTTCTAGAACTCATCTCTTGTTTTTAACTAAAACTCAGGTGTTTGATTGCTCTGACAGCAAACCCTACTCTGTTTCCTTTTACAGTCTCTATCCTCAATTTTCAGTTGAAGGCAAATGTTGCGTATATGTGTGCAACGATGTTGCCTGTTCTTGAATCTAATTTAGAGTCTTCTGAATTCTTTACTTTATGGCTTAAACTTTCTTGCAACTTCAAATCAAATTCATTTGTTGACTATTTCTCCCCTAACTCTACAGACTATAAAAAATTCTCTATCTTAACTCCAAAATTGAACACATTCTTTCTTTTTCTCCTTTCTCCAAAATCATCATTTTTGGAGATTTCAATGTTCACCACTGCTAATGGCTTTCATCTAGTTCTCATGATCCAGCTGGTGAACTCGCCTACCACTTTTCTATCCTGAACAAGCTTGAGAAGTTGGTGCATCTCTCTACCCATATCCCTGACTGCCTTGATGATGAACCCAACATACTGGATCTTTTCCTAACTTCTTATCCTTCTCTTTACATCTCCTTATCTCTGTGTTTTATCCTGTCTTTTCAAGTCTTCCGCAAGAATGGCCTCGCCTTGGGCGAGGAGATGTTTCTGGTATTCGGTGCCCCTAACTGGTTTGACTTCCGGCTGTCCTTTAATGATTTCCATGGAATACAGAACGCATAACAGAGGTGATTCTCTCTGGCTTGGAGGCGTACATTACATATTCTTCTTCTACTAAACCTAACAAACCTTGGTTTAACTCTGCTTGTTCTCGTGCTATCTGCTGCATAGATGTTGACTTCATGTATTTTCTTTTTCTCTCTTTACCTCGTTCGCTTTTCTTCTTGCGTTCATATATTCATCGCTCTCCTCACCTTCATGCCTTTTCTAAAACAGGTCATTTTCTATTTAACAGCTTCTTTTACATGATCGTTCCACCAAGCTGTTTGCTTTTTCTTCCTTCCATGTGTAGTTTTAACTTTCATATATATATATATATATATATATATATATATATATATATATATATATATATATATATATATATATATATATATATATATATATATATATATATATATATATATATATATATATATATATATATATATATAGTGGCTCCGTAGCTCAGTCGATCGAGCACTCGTTATAGCAAACGAGAGGTCCAGGGTTCGAGGCCTGGCCGGAGTGAGAAATGTGAGCTGTTTTCTCCTTGCGCTTAGCTCCGAATGACTCAGTCGTTAAACGAGTACATCTGTGGAGTGCCCTTGCCACTGATGGGAATAATCTCCGGCATCCGCGATAGGCCTGGCCCAGCCAGCGGTATCCGCCGTGGGCCCGTGAAACCCTAGGATCTTCCTCGAAAGATCCCACTGACAGGACGATAGTCTTTCCTGGGGGATGAAAATTATTTATTTATATATATAAAATTTTAAATAATCACTTAAATATATCATACAAACTTTAGTTATTCAACTGTACAGTTCGGAACTTAATATGGTGCCGATTAATCAGTAATCGGGCAGTTTGTTTATTGGCGCAACTCTAAATATATTCTAATATATTATAACGGTTAATGTCTGTCGGTCATTTATTTTCTATTTAGTTGGTATTGATTATATTTCAAGTCTTGTGCAATGCAAACCTTTTTATTGTTTGTTTACTATAAGACTTAACAATTTCTGTTACAATGTATTAGAGTCAAAGGCGAAGTCGAATGTGCAAAAATATAAAGAGTGAAAGTGAAAATATGTTATTTTATGTACCAACTTTCCTTTAAAACCTTGTTGAATATGCTCTTGAAAGTTTTTTAGCACTTTGTAATGTCTTTGTTTAAAAAGATTATTTTAAGGTAAAAGTAGTATAGGACCTGAGTAGAAATCCGCTAGGGAAATGTAATGAATGATAAAAAAGATTATTTAACTGGAAGTAACTTGTTAATTAGGAAATTTAAACATTTTGATTTAGATCTAACCAAGATATATAAAAAAATTAGCTTAGAACTCTCAGAGTTGTGATTCTTCAAATAGTAGGTGATAAACTTCAGGTACATCAGTGTGTTTATCCCATCTACAAACTTTGTTACATCCAAAAAAGTTTAATTGTAGCTTTTTACCATTTTATTTCTGTCTCCAACACTCTTATATAATCTTAAACTAAATGGCAAATTCTATCATTAAATATGCCGCACCCAGTGAACAATATACGTCCGAAATACTAATCACAAATATAATGTAGTTTTTATGTAAATTAGGTGTTAGTTACACTTCCAATTTATCCTTTTCTTCCATGACTTGTTTCTTTTTGTTAATTCTTTTATTTATAAAGTTTTATATTTACATTCAGTGATTTATATACTAATTTCATAGCAGCCTGTGCTGGAACTAATATTACTTTTGTAAAGTAGAAATAATAATTATTAATCATTTATAACATTTGTTTAATAAACAGGGAATACATATTTCTATATGATTATGTTGTATGCATCATTTCAAACTGTAATTATTATATAGTATAACTTCTTTAGCGTTCTCTCCCCTTTTCCCATTTTTAATTTCGCATTTACTTCAGATAGGTGCGTTCAATAATTCAGTTCTAAATTTAATGAAAAAAAATATAAATTTAATGAAAAAAAAAATTAAAAAGTAAACGTTTAAGCTATTCCTTATAAATAGGAACAGAAACGGTAAGACATTATTTGACAATTTCTAAGGATGGTTGTGTGTGTGTGTGTTTTTTTTTTTTTTTTTTTTTTAAATCGAAACGGAAATAGGAGATGTTATTTTTGAGTACTTTAATTGTTTGTTGTAATAGATTTTCATATAATGACTGAAATGTTTACTGTTATTTTCTAGATTAAAAAATTAATAGAAAGAGGAATGAAAATAAATTAAAAAGAAATATTTTAAATTGTTAAGTTTGCCTTTGTAGCTTAGATATATTCACCACCTCAACCATATATCTTTCATCTATTTTGGATATTTTTTCTCTTTTAGGAAATGAAGGACGAGGAGTTTCTCCAGTTGTAGAAAGACATAGTGACGTTGCAATAACCATTCCCCCTGCTTCAAACTGTATAGAAGATACCCATTCATTGAACGTCTCAGTTGCCACTTCAGTTATTTTACATTTTTTATCAAGACAATAGCCTTTCACAGTTGTGTAACCCTTCAAATATAGGAAATTCTCGATTTACATGATATATATTGTTAAAATTAGCAAACAGAAAAAATTGAAAATATATATATATATATATATATATATATATATATATATATATATATATATATATATATATATATATATATATATATATATATATATATATATATATATATATATATATATATATATATATATATATATATATATATATTATATATATATAAATACTGCTGCATAATGTATGGCCAGGCCCCTCCACATTTACTTTTCATGTACAGGATCCGGTCAAAAATGAGGCGATCCATATAGCTAAGGGAGTCTTCCGTTCATTACTCGATATGATGCCACTCTCACTCTCTTCGACGTAAACGTATTATACTCTCGGGTTACCTCCGCTTCCAAACTATTGATCATTTGCGGTGACTCCTATTTTGCAAGAAATATCATGGAATCCTCCTTACTGTCTTTTTATAAACACGGTACTCGATATCCTTAACTTCTTAAGCATTCCCTTTCCAAAGGTACTATCTTGCACTTACACCACTCATTCTCCCTAAACCCCTCAAGCTTCTTCCGTCTAAATGAACTTTTGATTTTTTAAATTTAGACAGCCTGCAACGATGTTAAAAGCATCCTCTCTGTCCCATTTGCTGGGGATTCATAGTAGATCGATCTCGGTATACACAAACGGGTCAAAAACAAGAGGAGTCAGTGCATGTGTCTACTTTCCTGATCATAGCTTCATATACTCCCTTTCCACCAAACCCTCCATCTTTACGTCGGAATTCTCTGCTATTTTGCTGCTAACCATCTCTCGGATTTTGATCCTTAATCCAGATGAACCACATGTTATTTATTTTGCCTCAAGCAGCGCTTTGCTAACGTAAGACCCCTCAGTCCAGGAACGTAATGGTTTCCTCGGTGCAGCAGTTTCTCTGTCGTCTTCATTCTTGCTTCATTCAGGTTACTCTCTTCTGGTGGACCCCTTTTCATGCCATGGTAGCTGGCAATGAGAAGGCTGAAAGAAGAGCCAAACAGGCCTCCTCCACTCTCATCATCTCTGGTTATCGACGGGGTTGCCTTCCTTCGACTGACTACTTCCAAGTGTCCCGTCAATGATTCATATCGTGCTGGCAGGAATGCTGGATAGCTGATCGGCAAGGGGATAGCGAATAAACAGGATTATTAAACCTACTAAATTATTAAAGTAAAAGTAATTTTTCGTCAACAAATTGAACGGCATTTAGTGTTTTATTTTTTTTCTGTTAGTGTTAAAATAATTCGAATTTGTAATTATAATTGAAAATAAAGTTACTAAGGAATATCTTTTTCATTCAACCATAAATTTGGTTACCAATTTCTCATTATTGTGTTTGAAAGTGGTCCGGTTGTAGCCACAAAATCTGGCAACTTTTTAGTTTTTAAACATTGAATTTTGTACATATTGTTTTAGTTCTTGAAATTTTTAATGTACAGTATTATTTAAAGTGGTTATAGCATTTCACAATTTAATATATATATATATATATATATATATATATATATATATATATATATATATATATATATATATATATATATATATATATATATATATATATATATATATATATATATATATATATATATATATATATATATATATATATATATATATATATATATATATGGGTTCCTCCGATCATCTTATTTCTGTATCCTCTTCCATCTTTATAAGTCTTCCGCAGGAAACACCCCTCCTATTTCGACGAAACGTTTGTGGCATTTGGTGCCACAAGCTGGTCGAACTTCGATTTCCCGTGGAAAGATATGCTTCAGTGGGGTCCCTCGGAGTGTGCAGCACGCATTACAGAGGTGATTCTCTCTGGCATAGAGGCGTTCATTCCATATTCTTTCCCTTCTACTAAACCTAACAAGCTTTAGATTAACTCTGCTTGTTCTAGTGTTATACGCCACAGGGATTACCGTTGTCTTCAAACTACAGAAACTTGTGCAATTCATCCTAGAATAGTACTAAATCTATCTTTAACACTAAAAACTTTTTTCCCCGTAGAAAACGCAATATTCTTTCTGGTTCCCCTTCCTGGCATTTTGCAAAACGTGTCAACTCTAACTTTCCTTCATCCTCTTTCACTCCCTTAGTATCATCTGACGGTACAACTGCCGTTTTGCCTTCTTCTTAAGCTGAACTTTTCACTCAAATTTAAACAATTCCGGAGCTATTCCTCCTCCTTCAACCTCTTACAACTCATTTATGCCTATAATTATAATCTCTTTTAAAAACGTCATTTCTGCTCTCTCTGAGCTTAATGCTAAGAAGGCGTATGGTCCCGATGGTATTCCTCCTGTGGTTCGCTAAACTTGAGCTTGCACCCTGCCTTGGTAAACTATTTTGTCTGTCTTTCTACTCAGCTTCCCCTATTGCTAGAAACGTGCACTCATTCAGCCTGTGCCGAAGGGGGTAGGACCCTCTCAACCCTTTAACTACCGCACTATTTCTTTGACCTCCGTGCTCTCTAAAAGTTTTCTAATCTATCCTAAACAGGAAGATTTGGAAATATCTCAGTTCTTCCAATCTTATCTCCGATCGCCAGTGTGGCTTTCGTAAGTAACGCTTTACTGGTGAACTTTCCCTTCTCCCCGATTCTTGGTCCTCCGCTCTTCGGCATTTCGGTGAATTTTCTGCTGTTGTGCTGGACATATCGAAAGCCTTCGATTGAGTCTGGCATAAATGTTTGATTTCTAAATTTCCCTCTAGGCATCTATCCTTCACTCAGTGACCTCTGATTTCTTTTCCGGTCTTTCTATAGCTGCTGTTGTAAACGGCTACCGTTCTTCCTCTAAATCTATTAACAGTGGTGTTCCTCAGGGTTCTGTCTTATCCCCAACACTTTTTCTACTTTTCATAAATGACCTTCTCTCTCTTACTTCATGACTCCACCCTTCATTACTTCTTCCAGTTTGAAAAACTCCCCTCCCAACTGAAGTTAATAAGATACAAGAAAAGTAGCCTTAGAGCAACTGACCTCCAATCTATCTAATTTCAAATTGGGTCAGAGAAAACATGATCGTTTTCAATGACTCACAATCTTCCATGCATCCAAGATATTTTCGAAAACACACTACTCAAACCTTCATCTCCTTAATATTCTAGGTTTTCTTTTTCTCGTGATCTTTCTTGATATATATATATATATATATATATATATATATATATATATATATATATATATATATATATATATATATATATATATATATATATATATATATATATATATATATATATATATATATATATATCGGCAAACGTCCGTAGTTCAGGCTATGATAAGTCGAATTAAGTTCGATTGAAAACAAAATAACAATAAATTATCGTACATAAAGCAATTTTCCAGTTTTTTTTTTTTTTTAAACTTCAGATTTTTTGCAATTTTCTTACTTAAAATTCGCCAAGGATTCCAAAAAATGTGATTTTTTTTAACGTACGTTTAGTAGTTTTTGAATATGACCGCTAAAGTAAACTGACATATATATATATATATATATATATAATATATATATATATATATATATATATATATATATATATATATATATATATATATATATATATATATATATATATATATATATATATATATATATGAGTGGTTGTAAATCTATTTTAATACTTAACGACTACTATGATGATGGATCAACAAATAGGTCAAATTTTACACAATCTGATTGAAGTAATTTAACGAATGGTGGAGCCAGTCTAAATTTATGGAATGCTCCACTCCAAAGCAGACCCAACACTTACATAAAATATTGGTTTATTATTAATTAAATAAGTCACCATAAACACATACAAGAGCGAGAACTATGTACTTTATCTACCTGTTTCTGCAATATTAAATTTTTTCAATATTAGTATTAAGGAATAGGCTGAGAGTTGTAAAGGGAGTGAGAACCTTATTTTATTTTATTATATAAGAATATTTTTATAGGTATTTTTTTTAATTTTAAACCATTTGTTTATTAGTCTCTTTCCTAGAGTGTAAATTTATCATTGATCTCCAATTTATTTATTCTACTAAAAAGTTTTGGTAACAGTAGTTTTCTTTTTTTAATTCTTTAACTCTCTGCAAATAAACTTTTGCCAGCACGGATGGATCGAGCGAAACTGCATGCTTATTTTATATCCCAACTTCATTCATTACTGTACGAAAGCCACATTTCCGTATATGTTAATAAAAAAACTAAATTAACTTTTTCTTAGCTTGACGATTCTTCCACTATCACTCAACAATAATATACATTTTTTGAAGATTTTTTTTTTCCCTATTTACAATAGAGTAGAAATTAAACGCGGGACAAAGGAACAGGGGAAAAAAATTTCCTTATATCCGGATCTAAACTAAAGTAGTATCTTAAGAAGTATTGTCAGGACCCATAAACTACAACAATACTGAACCTTTCGTATTGATTATTACCACTTGAGAGAATATTAAAATTTTTAAATTATGATTAGTTTCGGTTAATAGATTGTGTGAAAATGCTTTAGAAATCTTGGACTTTGGATTAGCAGTCTAAATTCTGAATTAAATATATTACTAGTCAGTAAAAAATAAATATATACAGGTAATAAAAAAAAACAATTTATATGAATATTAAATATATTTATTTGAGCTTATATCTTCGCCCCTTTAATTTTTTTGAACACTGCAACATACCTGAAAATATAAAATGAAGATAATTATTAAGGTTTCAAAAACCATGCACTATTGCAAATACGTGATTAATAAACTTTTTAGTACAATATTTTTTTTTTTAAGAACAAACGTAGAGTGGTATATATATATATATATATATATATATATATATATATATATATATATATATATATATATATATATATATATATATATATATATATATATATATATATATATTATATATATATATATATATATATATATATATATATATATATATATATATATATATATATATATATATATATATATATATATATATATATATATATATATATATATATATATATATATATATATATATATATATATATATATATCATCTTGTTCACTCTGATGGTTCTATTGATAACACTCCAACTCAAAAGGCTAATCTCTTCTGTGTCCTGTTCTCCTCTAATTTAATCTTGAACGACTCCAGCAATCCTCCTCCTACTTCTCTTCTCAGATGTTTCATGCCTTTACCTATTATTACATTTGATTAGGTGCATGGGCTTCTGAAATCTAAGAACGTCAGGAAGGCAAGATGCCTGGCAAGATGGCGCTGTCATTCGTTCAACTTTTCTCTCTATGCCTCAATACTAGTACTTTCCCTCAGTGTTGGAAGCGCGCAATAGTCCAACCTATTTCGAAGAAAAGTAGTTGCTCTGATCCTTCTAACTATCGCCCTATAGCTCCCACGTGTATTCTGTCTTTGAAACCCTTCTCAACTCTCATCTCCGATCATCAGGAATTTCATTCCCTTCTTTCTGATCATCAGTATGGATTTCGACATTTGAAGTCTACTGATGATATACTTTCCTATCTCACAGATTTATGGTCTTCTGCCCTTAGGGACCATGGGGAGACTTTTGTGGTGCCGCTTATATATATATATATATATATATTATATATATATATATATATATATATATATAATATATATATATATATATATATATATATATATATATATATATATATATATATATATATATATATATATATATATATATATATATATATATATATATATATATATATATATATATAGAGGCCAGACTGCACTTCTACACTTAAATATTTAAAAACTACTGAACGTACGTTTAAAAAGGATTATATTTTTGGAATCCTTGTCGAAATTTTAGGTAAGAAAAATTGGGAAATAAAAAATAAATTCTTATAATAATTCTATTACGTAAGTAAATTTTACTTTTTTATAAAGCTAGGAAAGTATCGCACGTCTGGCAATGTCCCTTTTTTAAATCATTTTTCCAAAATTTTGAATAACTTAAATTTCGCTAATGACTAATAAAATTGTAAAAGATGTTTATATATATATATATATATATATATATATATATATATATATATATATATATATATATATATATATATATATATATATATATATATATATATATATATATATATATATATATATCGTGTAATACATCAGTTAGGCTTGGATACAACGGCAATCTTCGGTCATTCAGGTTAAATAAAGTCGAATTAGGTTTGTTAGATCATCGCTTATCGTACACAATAATTTTTTTTTTTTTTTAAATTTATTTTCAAATATTTATAATTTTCTCACCCAAAATTCGACCGAGATTCCAAATATGTTTTCCTTTTTTATACGTAGGTTCAGTAGTTTTTGAAATATGTAAGCATGTAAAAGTGCAGGCTGACTATATATATATATATATATATATATATATATATATATATATATATATATATATATATATATATATATATATATATATATATATATATATATATATATATATATATATATATATATATATATATATATATAATAAGGTATTTGACCGGGTATGGCATGTGTCACCGCTTTCTAAATTTCCCACCTTCTCTTTGCTTACTTATTTATATCTAGCTTTCTTTCTGATCGTTCCATTTCGACTGTTGTTGGTGGGGCGACTTTCTTTCATATATATATATATATATATATATATATATATATATATATATATATATATATATATATATATATATATATATATATATATATATATATATATATATATATATATATATATATATATATATATATATATATATATATATATATATATATATATATATATATATATATATATATATATGACAGGATACAGGAAACCTAGACGGTGACATTTTAGCATATGCGGATGATTTGGTGTGTTGGAGCGCGGAGAGAGATAGATTCAGAAGTGGTGGAGTGTTTTGCGAATAGAATCAGAGTTGCGGAATTGACTATGAATACAGAAAAGACAGAGATCATGGTGGTCAATAGAGACGAAGGAGAGGAAAAGCTAAGAGTAGTCATGGAGGGGACTGAGATAATGAGAGTGGAGAAATATAAGCATCTGGGAAAGAAGGGAAGAAATGGACAGGGGTTAAGTAGGATAGCTCAATACAATCACCTTCAAATATAACAAGGTAAAAAGTACAAATTCAATACTCTCAGCTTCCCAAAGTGATGTCAGAAGCGAGATATTTCTCGCTGCAATAATAAATTTAATAAAGAATTATAATTAAAACAAAGAAATATGTCATCAAATGGTTGTGTGTGTATTTCTATGCCTTCAGACATGACACCAAATGGTTGCCAGGGGCTCTCAGAACATAGGGCCTCATCCAATCAAGATATACGATCCTTTAACATGAATTATCAAAACCACAGACCTAATGAACCAACCACTCAGGGCACATGTAACAACCTACCATACAAAAACAATACTACAGGAATAGGTACTAGGTAATTTTATGTACAGCCAATAACCGAAGAACATAAACAGTTACAGTTAATAAGTAAGTTAAACTTTCCACCCTATGATGACAATGATATAAAACGCTGGCTTAAACACACAGAATTCCTTTTCATATCAAACATTACTTTATATTCTGTGAAGTACCGAGCAATAACAAGGCTTTTACCCAAAGAAATAATTTGTGAATTGCCAGATAATATCCATTCTAATCCAAATGTATTTAAAATAATCAAAGAAATAATTATAAATAAAAATGAATTATCAGATAGGCAGCGAGTACAGTGTGGCATCAAGATGACAAACTAAAGAATATGTGTTCAAACTTAATGAATTTGATGACAAAACGTGTTTGTATAGTTATAAAAGAAAAAGGAAAGCATTTTTCAAATTAAATGAAACTATTTCTAACAAATATTTTGTAGGAATTAAAATGTTTTTTAGAAAACTGTCCGTTTATAGCCTAGTCACAATTAATTTGCCTACCATTGTATTCATTATCAATTCATAAAATTTTTTCAGTATAATTATTATAAATACAATAATAAAAATTAACTTGGTAACTTACCTTGTGTTCTATGCTAGCTTGTTGTACTTTATCAAAAAGAACCATTAGAATATGATTTCTCTGAATTCTTTACCCGTATTAATATTCTTAGAGGGAAGCAAATGTCTCAACCTGAATGAAAAATAAGATAAATAATGTACATACGTCAAACCAATTATAGCAAATATAAAAGATTAATATTTTCAGTTCTTCTTAGAGGGTAGATGTATATATCATCAAGTCATATAAAATTTTTCATCCTTATAAATTTTAAAAATAGTAAAAAAAATTTTTTTATTTGACTTGGTAACTTACCTTATGTCCTTATGAGTCTGTTTGTTTGTGCGCTTTAACAATATAATGTCTCCATCTGAAAAAATAAAATATAAATTAATATGTATGTGTGTCAAACAAACTATTGAAAATACTGAAGATTAATAACATCAGTTCTTCTTAGAGGATATGGGAATTTATCATCAAATCAATACAATCTTATCATCATTTCACTTAAATAAAAAAATAATAATAATAAAAATTAACTTGGTAACTTACATTTTATGTTCTAAGCTTGTTGCTAAGTTTTTCCGAATCAACTTTTGATTATTATTAGAATAATTCTCTGAATTCAAAAAAGCATTTTGCCCATTTTTTTTCAGTAGTAAATATACCTCACCTGAAAAATAAAAATTATTAATGTACATATATCAAACCCACTATTACAATTAAATTCTTAGAGAATAGATATATTTATTGCCTTATTATAAGTCTAATAATAATAAAAGCAAAGATAAAAGTTAAACTTAACTTACCCCATGATATATTTCTTGGGCCCTGTCTTGATCACTTAACTTGTAATTTTAACTACAATTTTAATCAGAAGTAAAACCTGAAAACAGAATCAACTGTGGTTCGAGTAAAATGAATCTTACATTATATATATCCAATAGATGAAATTTCCGTATAGTAAGAAACTATTTATTCCAAATTATTTCAAACATTCGAAACAAACTTATATCAACCTCAGCCTCTCTCTCAATAATCTTTTTAAAAGGAACGTTTAGCATTCAACGTTTTTCTATTACTATTAGCATTTACTACTAGAATGAAAACTAAAATTTTCTATATTGGAAGGGGGTGAAATTTCCATAATTTTTAAGATATAATAATGGGAGTAGGTAAACTATTTTCAGTGTTTTACAAAATTTAACACACGTAAGTTCAAGACATCCATATATCCTTGTTCACTTAACAGATTCACACAGTTCATACTGTACAAGATTACTAGATTTTAATTTTTCCAAACAAACTTTAAAGTAGAATTTTCTGTTTAAGCGAATATTTCACCCAATTCAAATCTATTTTAGTTGTTTAAAAACATGGATCGATAGGCTCTCAATTTACACACAATTCAATATATTATGGGCAATATTCGCCTCAAAAACTTTCCCTTGTCTATAGTTTTCTTACATCATCTAAAAACCATTATTACTCCAACGACAAAACAATCCATTTAAACAGATTTCAAGTTCGGAAACCTTCACATTACGCAATTTTTTTATTTTGGTATTTCAGATAATGTAGAGGGCATACTAAAACTTATTTTTAGAACATGTATTCTGGGTAGATCCTCTACTTTAAAAAAATGCTCGCAAGCCTCGAGCCTTTTTCAGAAATCAAAAGGCGTATTGAAAGGGTTCAATATAAAAATTCTTATTGAACAGCAATAATTCACGTTAATCTCAACAATTAAAAAAATAATGATAATAATACCAAAATCATGAGAATAGTTTATTAGAATATGATTTCTCTAAACTCAAACGTAACATCTTTGCCCGTTAGTTTTTTGTAAACTGCAGCAAATGTTTCCACCTGAAAAATAAAATAAAATAAATAACGTGCTGGTCCCAAAACCGCTACAGCTAATATATAAAATTGCATTCAGTTCTTCTTAGAGGATAAATGTACTTAATCATAAAATCATAAAATTTTATCATCATTTTAATAATCATAAAACAACAATAAATTAACTTGGTAACTTGCCTTATGCTCAATGTTTGTTTGTTGTGCTTTATCAAGATGAACTTTGATCAGTCGCGAACTATCTAGTCGTACACGAATTCGTTTTCCTACAATTTCGGCAGGATAAACAAGATCTTCTAAAATTGCATCGTGAACTGCTGTTAGAGTACGACTGAAAAAAAAAAAATGATAGCTTGTACTTTCATTATCATCCTTAAATGTATTATGCTGGCAAGGTATAGACCACCACCTATGAATTTAACATTTTAAAGCAATGAAATAGTGCTATGTTCAACCTTTGAACAAATCTAACTCGAAGATAATATGTTGGATTCTGGTCAATTCTCATCGGATGCATAAAAAATTTATTTTGCTATATTCAGAAAAAGAGCTGAATATCTTTAACAAATTAGATTTTTACTACAACTCCTACAAGAATTGCATTAAGGGTATCAAGGTTACAATTTAAATTTTTTAGTCTAAAGACATCACAGATACATTGCAAAAGGTTTATAACTGCAATTACAGGTGATATATATATATATATATATATATATATATATATATATATATATATATATATATATATATATATATATATATATATATATATATATATATATATATATATATATATATATATATATATATATATATAAAGGATGGGGAGTTACCAAAATTTTAACAGATACTGATACAAATAATTTTAAACCACCTGATACCGTGCACCGACATGATAACTCTAGAATTTATCGATACTAATACCAAAAAAAAAAAAATTTTTTTTTTTTTTTTTTTTTTTTACTGAACTCAGGAAGGTTGAAAATACGATCGAAAATATTCAACCACCATAAAATTTAGGTATTCTGCCATCTGTAATAAATTATTTTGAAGGCACATTAATAAACATAATTACTGATGGGTGATATTAGGTTGGTGCCACCAAGCCCTTGCAGCCAACTTACCACATAACGTATGTGGGAAGATAAAAAACATGGTTGAAAAGGGCTCCCAGCCTTTAGAACCATGCAAAGAACTATTCTCCATTTGACTCGACTATATATATATATATATATATATATATATATATATATATATATATATATATATATATATATATATATATATATATATATATATATATATATATATATATATATATATATATATATATATATATATATATATATATATATATATATATATATACTTACTACATATTTGAAGCTATATATACAATATTTAATTTTTTTTTAACAACAATGAATGTTCCTGTTCAGCCTTTCTTACCTTCTGGGTCTTTTTTGTTTTGGTGGATGTTTCATTTTCCTTGTTGGCTTTGGGAGAATTCTACGCTGTGCAATAACAACTACATGTTTACCACTAAATTTTTTTTCTAATTCTCTTACGAGACGTTGCTGCACTCGTTGGAAAGATCTTAACAATGGTACTGGTACAAAAATGGCTATGCACTGGAATATATATATATATATATATATATATATATATATATATATATATATATATATATATATATATATATATATATATATATATATATATATATATATATATATATATATATATATATATATATATATATCATTCCATAAGAAATGAATTTATTTGGTAAAAATGAGTGACAGTTAGCATTTTTTTTCTTCTAAATACTTGGACATATCTCAATGAGAAAAATTGAAGCGTCGTTATTAGGGTTGAAGATATTTTTTTAGTAACACTAATATTAAAACTTAAATATCTCAAAAGGGTTATTAAACCTAAGAAAATTATTAATATACCATTTTAAAGCTCTTAAATAGTTCTAAAATTTTTATTATATGCAGTTTTTACATGAGATCAAATAAAGGTGACCTAATGTGCGACATTTGACCTTTTGTAAGTCAATCAGTAACATTTTTTTTTTAATTTACCCATTTATTGATACAACCCTTGTGAAGGTGAGATATTATTTTGGTTTTAGAGATTTGATCTGAACTGGAGTAGTTTTTCTACATAGTGGTATTCTAAAATTGGTAAAATGAAAATGTTGAAATTACCTTTCCTTTATAACATACTTTTTAATATTGTAACTTATAAATGGAACGTTCTTACATTGATCTCTAAAACATTTTGTGTCAGAGGTCAAATAAACTTGGCCTTGAATTTGACAATTACTATTAATGACTAGGTGATATGTATTAAACTAACATTTTTTTACTTTTCTATTTTTCAGGCTTCCTATTGCACATTTTATATATGGTATCTGAATAATTAGACAGATAAAATACTAATAATTGATATGACAAGTTGTTTCACTATGATATTAAAGCTTTCTTTGAAAAATAGATGAATCAATTAAAATTGCAGTTAAAGTTATCATGCTGTGATCCCTTTGAAGTCCAAAACCTAATACAGAATTCTTAAGAGAATTTCAACATTTTGGATTAATTATAGCGCAAAAAATGTCCTACATGCTGAAACAATCTATCTGAATCTGTAGTTGCTTCATCCATTCCTTATTCATCTGAATCTCCATGATTTAAAAATTCTCCTACTATTTCAGAAGGCTGTAATTTTATCGATTCTAACAGAAAAAGATTCTGAGAGTCACATTTTAAAATAAAGTTAGAAAAGCAAGTTGGATATAAAGAAAGGAAACTGGAAAAAAAAAATACAACGCACATTGGAGCATAAAATGGAAACCATTAACCCATATTGAACTTGTAAAGAAAGTACTTCAATTAAGGAAGTTAATCTTAATGAAGCAGAAATCATAAGATAGTTAATAGGTAAGTTCATTGCCCGTAACAGTAAATCAAAAAAAATTCAAATTTTAACAGTTACCAAGAAACTGGACTATTTCACAAGTAGAAAAAGAATTTGGAGTCAAA
>SEYY01007560.1:0-27141 GCA_009176605.1 Armadillidium nasatum
ATTATATATATATATATATATATATATATATATATATATATTATATATATATATATATATATATATATATATATATATATATATATATATATATATATATATATATATATATATATATATATATATATATATATATATATATATATATATATATATATTTCACCTTTGGTGGGCAAAGGCCAGAGGCCTATTAAATTCCACCAGCGTTAGGGGGAAAAACTGGAACCTGGTCAAATTAAAGGCCGACGTCACCTGATACACAACGTTTGAAAGCATGTAAGTCACAAGACAGGGGGAAAAAAGAAGAAAGGAGTTTGTTTCAGACTTTACCAATAGAGTACATGTAACACAAAGAATAGGGGTTAAGTTGGTTGTCAAAGAGTTGGACAGAGAAAGGATGAGACTGTGTAGAAAGTCGAGTCGCGCGATCCCTTCTCAGTGAAGAAGATATGCGACGAGAGATTTCAGAAGAGCATTGTCCATTGCAGTAGCGATAGTATAGAGAGAGTGAAGCAACAATTCGACGGGCAGAATGAGACTGGACAAAATTAGTGAGAGCAGGAGAGTTGATAAGATAAAAAGCCCTAGACTCCAGTTTCTCAAGGAGAGCTATAGTAGTGTAAGCATCCCAGATGTATGACGCATACTCCATTCAGGGGCGAACAACACCCCTATACAGTGCAAGCAGCTGGGTTGGATTGAAGAAATATTGAAGGCACCTAAGAACACCTAACCTCTTAGAAGCTTGTTTAGAAAGAAAGGTAATGTGATCTTTCCAAGATAGATCACGAGAAAAGGATACACAAAGAATATTAAGAACAGATGAAGGTCTGAATTGAGTGTTTTTGAAGAAAGCATAGTTGTGTAGAAGATTGTGTCGAGTAGAGAGATGGAGGAGCTGAGTTTTGGTGGCATTGAAAACAACCATGTTCTCTCTGCCCCAATTTGAAATACGAGAGATATTAGAAGTCAGATGCTCCAAGGAGTACGCCTTTCAAATTGAAAGGAGTAATGAATGGTGGAGTCTTCAGCATAGGAGTGGATAGGAGATGAAATAACAGAGCATATATATATATATATATATATATATATATATATATATATATATATATATATATATATATATATATATATATATATATATATATATATATATATATATATATATATATATATATATATATATATATATAAGGTAATGAGTAAAAAAAATTTTTTAGAATTTTAGATATCTTGCATTGTTCTACAATGAGTTTTCATAAACTAATAACAAAAATCATAAGACAGGTCTGTAACCAAAAAACTGCATAAAATTTTCATTTGTTTTCTATAGAACACGAAAATATTACTGAAAAAATTCTATCACTTAAGGATTCTTGAAATTTTGAATATTTTATTAAATTGTGTAATCTTTCATTTAGCAAAAGATCTTTTAAGTTACCCATGATTAACATTCTTGTTCATTAATCATTTTGTCGAGCATATTATTATATATATATATATATATATATATATATATATATATATATATATATATATATATATATATATATATATATATATATATATATATATATATATATATATATATATATATATATATATATATATATATATATATATATATATATATAATATATATATACAGAACGCCACTGCTCAAGGGCAGAGCCCTTTTCAAGGAGGGGGCACACACACAGGGTCAAAAATCTTTCAAACACACACACACACCTAACGCACAGCCGCCAGGTGGGCGCAGACGGAAGCTTTGAAGAGTGGGAGATTAAATACAGGAGGAAAAAAAGATGAAGGTAGAGAGTTCCACAGAATAGTAGTGGCTGGAAAGAAAGAGGTACCACAACGGGCTAGCCTGGGATTTCATACGTCCACACAAAATTGGTGAGAAAGCAGAACACCCCTTGTGCAACGAGGACGAAGCAATGGTGGAGGAATGCGAGAGGCCAATTCCCTCGAGCACCTGCCATTGTAGTACCTGTAGAAAAGAGATAGCGGGCCAACGTCACGTCGCAGAGACAGAGTGTCAAGAGAGTTTGAAAGTATGGGACAGTTAATTAATCTTTTAGCTTTTGACTCAACTCTATCCAGAAGAGAGGAGGAGCCGGAGCCCCCAAATGTGAGAACAGTACTCCATACAAGGGCGAATAAGACCCTTATATATTTGGATCAACTGTTCAGAAGAAAAAAATTCTCCCAATCTGAACAGTACTCCCAGCTCCTTAGAGGCCGCTTTAGCAACCATAGTGACATGTGGTTTCAAAGATAGTTTGTTGTTTATGTTTAGACCAAGAATGTTAATGTTATTTACAGGTGAGACGGGAGAGCCGTCGAAGAGGATAGGAAAGTTAGGAGGTGTTTTTTGAGAGGGAGATGTGAAGAAGTTGAGTTTTTAAAGAGTTGAATTTCACAAGGTTGCTATGACCCCACCGGGAAATCTCATCCAGATCGGCAAGAATAGAATCGGAAAGTTGAAGGCGAGAAGCAACTCTAGAAGCAAAAGAGGGAGCAGATTGGAAATGAGTAGAAGAATGTATAGTTGAATCATCAGCATAAGAGTGAACAGAGTTAGAAGTGCAGTTGAGAAGATCTTTAATGAAAAATAAGAATAAGGTTGGAGATAAAACAGAACCCTGAGGAACACCACAGTTGACAGAAAAAGAGGAAGAGGTCGCTCCATCTACAACTGCCGAAATGGAACGATCTGAGAGAAAACTAGACAAGAGTAAGCAAAGGGAAGGAGGAAACCCAAAGGAGGGGAGCTTGGAGAGCAGTGACGCATGCCACACCCGGTCAAAAGCCTTGGATATGTCAAGCGCCACCACACAAGACTCCCCGAAGTCCCTAAGGGCAGAAGACCATAGATCAGTAAGATAGGAAAGTATGTCACCAGTTGACCTCGAGCGTCGAAAGCCATACTGGTGATCAGAAAGAAGAGAATGAGACTCCAAATGATCCAGGAAATGAGAGTTGAGAAGAGTTACAAAAATTTTAGATAGAACACAGGTGAGAGCTATAGGTCGATAGTTAGAAGGGTCAGAGAGACTACCTTTTTTCGGGATCTGTTGAACAAATGCACGCTTCCAGCATTGAGGAAAAGTATTAGTATTAAGGCATAGAGAGTAGAGCTGAACGAGGACAGCGCTAACTAGGAAGCACACTCCCTCAGAACACGAGGAGGAATGCCATCCGGGCCATTGGCCTTCCTGACCTTCATAGATTTCAGGATCCCATGCACCTGATCATGAGTAATTTCAGGCAGAGACATGAGACACCTGAGAGGAGAAGGAGTAGGAGGAGGGATTCCTGAATAGAGCAGGGTGGAATTAGATGAAAAAAGGAGGCCGAAGAGATTAGCCTTTTCAGAAGGAGTATTAGCAACAGAACCATCAGAGCGAATAAGAGGAGGAAAGGCAGATTTACAGAAGTTGTTAGAGATATTTTGACAAGAGGCCAGAAATGTTTATCAGTAGGAGAGCCATGGAGGTCAGTGCACTTCCTTTTTATGAAAGTACGTACGCTTAGTCCGTCGAAGAACATCCCTGCAACGATTCCGAGCTGAATGAAAATTAGCAAGAGTGATAGGAGAAGGAGAGTTTTTCCATTCACGATAGGCACTGTCTCTCTCATGAAGGGCAAGAGAACAACCGTCATCAAACCATAGATTTTGGGGAGAAAAGGATTTAGTTGAAGATGGAATGAATCTGTCCATCCCGTCAAGGATTACGGCCCTTACCTTTTCAGCAGAGACAGAAGCGTCCCCCGAGACAAAGCAAGATTCACTCCAATGATAGTTAGCAAAGAAGCGGCGCATTGCCCCCCAATTAGCCCAATTAAAGTGCCAGAAAGTACGTTTAGGGCATATTGGAGCTGTTGGTGAGAAAGCATTATAACTAAGAGCTATAAGATTATGGTCAGAGTTACCAATAAGGAGGGAAAATGGTGAATTTATATCTAGAAGAGAGTAGTAGTGGTGAAGCATAAATCAAGTGTATTCAAGAATTAGTTAGGACGATCTGGAATGTGTGTGGGTTCACTAATCAAAAGCTCCAGATCGTTAAGAATGCTGAATGATTTGGCCTCCCTCCCACCTGTATTAGTATGAGAGGAGCCCAACCATTCAGTGTGGTGTACGTTGAAATCCCCTAAATAGAGGACTTCAGCGTTTGGATGAGAAGAAGTGACAGTCTCGTGAGTATTAGTAAGGTATTGAAAAAAAATTGGAAAAACTGTTCCATTTTGGGAGCAGTAGCAGAAACACAAGATAATTGTAATAGTAGGAAAGATTTTAAGCCATAAGACGTCGAAATTATGAGATTCTAGATTTACGAGACGTGTCACAGGAGTGTTAATTTTAATATAGACACAGAATCCACCATTTAGACGGAAATTATGAAAAAAGTTGTAGTTAGAGACATTAAGATTGCTACAGAAAGAATCCCTGTCCAACTAGGTATCAGACAGAAGCAAAAGGTTAGCAAGAGAGGTAGTGAGGTAGTGTTCAACAGACGCTAGATTAGATCGAAGGCCACTAACGTTAGCAAAGGAAATGGAAAGCCCCCGTCTACGCCCAACCCCACGATCACTCAAATTAGGCATTCAAAAAAAACAAAAAAAAAACGAACATGTGCACACACAATCACGCAAGCACGCTTGCACGTACGTAACCATACATTTAAACACGAACTCTCGCACCACACACGCACACACGCAAGCACACAATATAATAAACTAAAATAATTAATATTAATATCATTAAAACTATTAAAATCAATATTAAAAACATTAAACCTGTAATTATTAAAAATATTAAACCTGTAAACAGATAGAGGTAAATTTATGTTAATGAAATTTAATTATTAGAACGGAGAAAATATACATTAAATTTAAAACGGTAAAATTTTACTTAGGATAAAAATCATACTTACTTGCATATGTCGAACTACACTGTCAATATATATATATATATATATATATATATATATATATATATATATATATATATATATATATATATATATATATATATATATATATATATATATATATATATATATATATATATATATATATATATATATATATATATATATATATATATATATATATATATATATATATATATATATATATATATATATATATATATATATATATATATATATATATATATATATATATATATATATATATATTTATTATTTCTCCTCTGGTAGGCAAAGGCCAGAGGCCTACCAATGTTCCACCAGAGTTGGGAGGAAAGTCGGAAACATGGTCAAATTAAAGGCCGACATGACCTGATACATGGCGTTTAAAGGTACCTAAGTCATAGGAAGTTGGGAAAATAGATGAAGGAAGTGTGTTCCAGACTTTACCAGTAGAGTACATGTAAGATTGAGCATAGAGGTTAAGTCTGGGGTCAGAGAGTTGGACAGAGAAAGGATGAGACTGTGTAGAAAGACGAGTCGCACGAACCCTTCTTAATGGAGGAGATATGCTACGAGAAAGTTCAGAAGAGCGGTGTCCATTGTAATAGCGATAGTATAGAGAGAGTGACGCAACATTTCGATGGGCAGAAAGAGATTGGAGTGAATTAGTGAGAGCAGGAAAATTGATAAGGAGAAAAGCTCTAGACTCCACCTTTTCTAGGAGAGCAGTGTGTGTGGAACCACCCCAGATGTGTGACGCATGCTCCATACAGGGACGAACTACACCCCTATACAGAGCAAACAACAGGGGTGGTGTGAAGAAATATTGAAGGCACCTCAGAACACCTAACCTCTTAGAAGCTTGTTTAGAAAGAGAGGTAATGTGATCTTTTCAAGAAAGGTCACGCGAAAAAGAAACACCGAGAATATTAAAAAGAGATAAAGGTTTGAGTTGAGTGTTTTCGAAGAAAATATCGTAGTTGTGTGGAAGATTGTGTCGAGTAGAGAGATGGAGGAATTGAGTTTTTGAGGCATTGAAAACGACCATGTTTTCTTTGCCCCAATTTGAAATGAGAGATAGATCAGAGGTTAGTTGCTCCAAGGCCACCCTCCTTGCCTCTATTAACTGTTGCTGGGAGGATCGTCTTTCAAAATGAAAAGAGTAATGAAGGGTGGAGTCATCAGCATAGGAGTGGATAGGAGATGAAGTAATAGAGAGAAGGTCATTAATAAAAAGTAGAAAAAGTGTTGGGGATAGGACAGATCTTTGAGGAACACCACTATTAATAGATATATAGGATGAACGGTGGCCATCTGCAACAGCTGCTATAGAACGACCGGAAAGGAAATCAGAGAGAAGGTCACAGAGAGAAGGATAGATTCCGAAAGAGGGAAGTTTTGAAATCAAAGCTTTGTGCCAGACTCTTTCGAAAGCTTTCGATATATCCAGCGCCACAGCAAAAGATTCACCGAAATGCCGATGAGCGGAGGATCAAGAGTCAAAGAGAAGGGAAAGAAGATCACCAGTAGAGCGTTTCTTTCGAAAGCCATACTGGCGATCTGAGATAAGATTAGAAGAATTGAGATGTTTCCAAATCTTCCGGTTAAGGATAGATTCGAAAACTTTAGAAAGAACGGAGGTTAAAGAAATAGGACGATAGTTAGAGGGCTGAGAAGGGTCCCCCTTCTTCGGCACAGGCTGAATGAGCGCACGTTTCCAGCAAGAAGGGAAGGTTGAAGTAGAAAGACATAGACGAAATAGTTTACCAAGGTAGGGTGCAAGCTCGGAAGCACAATTTCGAGAACCACAGGAGGAATACCATCATATATATATATATATTATATATATATATATATATATATATATATATATATATATATATATATATATATATATATATATATATATATATATATATATATATATATATATATATATATATATATATATATATATATATATATATATATATATATATATATATATATATATATATATATATATATATATATATATATATATATATATATATATATACTATTAAAGAGCAACGAAGAATCAAAAGCGATTTTGTAAAGAAAGTATATTTCGCGTACTTCAAACTTAAACTTGGTGATCAAGACAAGAATTATGCTTCCCATAAGGAGTGCAGGAAATGCGAAGAAGAACTTCGCAAGTGGTACAAATGTAAAAAGCAGTTTTTGTTTTGCCATCCCTATGATGTAGCGTGAAGAACAGAACCACAGTATCGATTTATTCTTTTGTTCGTTCGACGTTAAAGATTTATTAGAAAAAAAATATAAATAACTTTCTCAAACGTTAATTGAACAATTCTTCAGGTGCTTCACCCAAGTGAAATGTCAGTACCACTTCCACAGTGTAATTTGGATGTTATCAGATTGAGTCAGAAGGAGAAGATGGAGCGCTAACACAGGAAAATTCTGTCTGAATTTTCTGTGCATGATGTGCCTTAGCTTTTTCTCAGAACGATTTAAACGACCTTGTTAGAGATTTGATACTTTCAAAATATGTTGCTCAATTGTTTAGTTCAAACTCAAGAATAAAAATCTTCTGTTACCTACATCTTTTTCGTGGTACAGGCATAGAGAGATAGAATTCACATTGTTTTACTGTAATTATGAGAATGTTGTATTCTGTGGTGACATCACCGCCCACATGAGGCAATTTGAAATAGAATATGAATCATTTCAATGGCGTTTATTTAAATATTCGTCAAAAACAAGCCTCAAAGCAGTCTTACTGCATAATGGAAATAAATTTGCATCTCTTACAGATCGACCCTCAGTGCATCAGAGAGAAAATTATATTTTGGCATTAATTCGTGGGAAAATTAAGTGTGAAGTTCATCGAAGGATAGTGTGTGAAGATTTTAAAATTCTAACAATATTGTTTTGCCAACAGTCAGACTATGCAAAATATTCATGCTTTCTGTACTTGTGAGATAGTGGAGCCAGAGACCTTCATTGGGAAAAAACTAACTGGCCAATTCGAGACATACAAACTCTTGTTGAAAAGAATGTCATAAAAAAAAGGCTGGTTCCACTTGAAAACATCCTCTGACCACCTCTTCATATCAGATTGAGAATGATGTAACAATCTGTTAAAACCCTGCCAAACTATGGAAAATGTTTCATGTATCTATGTTCCAAGTTCCCAAAACTATCTGAGGCATAGTTAAAAGAGAGAGTTTTTGATGGCTTAGACATACATGAACTCTTGTCTGATTCTTTGTTTTCAGAGTCCATGATTGAAACTGAAAGAGAAGCGTGGGATTCATTTAAAAACGTAGTAAATACGTTTTTTTGGGAGATAACAAAGATCCGGATTACAAAGACATTGTAAAAATCATACCAACTGCATTTAAAACCTAAAGCTGCAACAATAGTTTAAAAATCCATTTTTTACATTCACACATAGATTACTTTACTGGAAACTTAGGAGACTACAGTGAGGAGTAGGGAGAAAGATTCCACCAGGGTGTTATGGAAATGAAGAAACGCTACCAGGTAAAATAGGATGTGAATATGATTGGTGGTTACTGTTGGATGCTTTAAAGGGAAACTTTGAATACTGAAAACCGAAAGCGTGCCATTAGAAGTATGAAAGAGATGAAAAAAAGGTTCTACAGGCAGACAGAGTAAAATACATAACATTATAATCAAATGCGTTTCATGGAAAACAAATTTAAATGTTTAATTTTCTAATAAAATTGTTTTTTGATTTAGCAGTTTTGATTCATTACAATCCTTTTTCTGTTGCAAGAAAACTATACGCGATGGAAAAAAATTTGTCATTTTCGAATTTAGCATACCAAAATATATATATAAAAAAAAAAAAAAAAAAAAAAAAAAAAAAAAAAAAAAAAAAAAAAAAAAAAAAAACAAAGAGTTTTATAAAAATATTTTTTTGAAAAACTCGGTAATTAAAATATTTTCCCCACTGATGTTTAAATTATTTCTGTTTTTTTGGTAATATCTTCAATGCGTATGCATCTATTCCAATCTCTTTAAAAGAACAATTTACTTTTAATTTACACTTAATTAATTATTTTTTAGTTCTATATTGAGACAATAAAGGAAAACTATGCACTCAATTTAGTAGGCAGTGCATTTTGCAACAGTTGCAGAGAAGGGAAAATCAGGGATGTGTTTACCTAAATGTCGGCGAACTTTCAACTCTTGAGGGACAAAGTTGGGCTAATTAGTCTTGATACCCCGGAGCTCTGACCTATTTTTATAACTCTCTGGCACCTTCCTGAGTTTTAAGTTTCCTCAATTAATTTATAATAATAACATTGAACTTTTATTACCTTGCAGAAAAATAGAAAGAATATAATAATAAATTTGTATAGATAAAATTTATTTTCTTGAAAAAGATGTTCTATAAATTCATATTCTTTGGTACTAGAACAATGGCAAGTAAGTAAAATTATCCTTTTATGACTTTTAATAATTGGAATTAATGTGTTAGAAAATAAAATATAGCCTTTGAAAACTCTAAAATTTAAAAGGGCGGTGGATATAAAACCCAGTCACCAAATATATATGTATATTAGGTGTCCCAGAATTTTTTATAAAATTTTGTAATATAAACTCATCCAGTTTGTTCCACTCGTTCATAAAGTGCAAGCATCAAAATTTCATTTGTTTACTTTAATATTAAGAGTTCCACTCAAGCAATGTGATACATTTGTTGATGGCTGTCCAGAAATTTAAGGATCCATAGACTTTTGTTCTTTATATATTTATTGAATCATAATATTTTAACCTCAAAAATACATTAATGAAACTTTGCACGTTTATATATTTTGATGCACTGAACCTTTTTATATTCACGTAAATATTTTTATTATTAACCTGTTAGGAATTATGCTTTAAAAATGGTCAAAGATTCAATAATGAACTTCAATGGATATGATTCGGCATTGATAATGCGGTGGTGCCTACGTAATTTTAAGACAGCAGAAGTTAGATAACGTCTATATTAAAAAAAATATTATTGGAGTTTCCTTCTTTAAAGGCAACTTGAAAGCCTTGTGCCAAATTAAGGAAACATCAAAATCTGCAAAGAGAGAGATTATCTAAAGGACCAACGAACAGAGAAGATGAACATTAGAGAACAGTATGTGGATTTTTCTTGCAGGGTAGAGGAGTTCGGAAAACGTCAAATACCTAAAAAGTGAGAAGGGAGAAAAGTAACGAAGATATGAACTTGCAGCAAGAAACAGATTCCATTGGCTAATCTGCTTCTAATTCAATAGCTCCTAAATCCACACAAAGGATGGTCAAGTACTACCAAAGAAGATCGTCCAAGATCCAAATTTTACTTCAGTTCTGGACAGAACTGGCACATCATTATGCCAAGTCACTCACGTACTAGCTCCTGAAGTAAGAAAATTATCCTCCGTCATCTGTTGAAATCAAGATTGTATTCACGTGTCAAAGAATAACCTGGCAGGCAGAATCAAAGTAGAATTTAATTCCAAAACACCATTTGTCGTCTATTTTAATGAGAAATTCCTCCCAGAATCAGATAAAAGGAAATCCAATCGGATATTAGTGCTGGTGGCGGGAAGAATTTTTGGAAGTTGTTGTCAAATACCAAGTATTCCAAAGAGCGCGGGGTAAAAGATCATTGCAGCTGTTCTAAAAGTGCTCGACGATTGGCTTCAAGTATTGGATAACCATAGATTGTCGGTCTCTGCTTTAACACAACAATGGTGAATATCGAAATTAACAGCAGTGTTTGTGCGATTATCCAGAACAAGCTGATACATCACATTCTGCTCTTGGTTTGCAACATCATATGATAGAAATGGCAATTACCTCGGTATCTGATTTGTTCTTTAATTCTTCTGGCCTTGAAATTGCTCTGTTCACTAATTTCAAATCCCAGTGATAGTTCATTGACCAGAAGTAGTTTTCTCCGTTCAACGATACTGGCGTCTACAAAAAGCAGATTGTCCACTTTATTGAAGTACAGCTTTACGTTTGCTATTCAAAAGACAATTATAGAGAAATACTGATTCTCCGTTTCGTTTTTCTTGATGGTTATTTAAAAAATGATTTCGTGTATTATAACTATTTTGATAGGGGGGAAAAGTGGATAGGCAATGGCCTTTACTGCTTTAATAGGTTTTTCTTCCGAAGTCAATTCTACTTGATCTCTTGTGAGGTTTGGTTATTACGTAGGAAAAATGCTTTAGCTATCACCGCCTACCTCAAAAAGTTGTTTGAAGCTCCTAGAACCCATTAATGACCTGGAACTGTTGGATTACCTAGAGCAGTACAAATCATTGGATCCTTTTGTTGACACTACAGCATTGACAATGTCCATGATCATCTGTGGTACTTAAATGAAGATTTAATCGGACTTACTAAGGTATTATCCAAAACTACTGATATAGAAAAGAATTCGTTGCTCCATAATCTGCACAATACAGCTAAATACTCTAAATTTCTTTACTGTTTGGTTGGTAAGATGATCGTGACCAATAGATGTCTGATATGAGTAACTAGATCACGAAAAGGACTTAAAACCTTTTTCATTACCTAAAGTTGACAGTTTCCTAAACAACCAAAGATCTTGAAAGGATGTACACTAGTGTTTAAATATTTTCAGAAGATCACATCGAGGGACTGAAGACAAAGAACAGAAGCATCTGTAGCAAGTCGTCGAATATCACCGTAACAGCAGGCTTCTTCAGAAGATAAGAAAAAAATTCCTTTGCTACTCAAAATGAAAAATGTTTTATGGAAAATTTAAAATTCATTTAATAAATTTACTAAAAGGAATAATTTTTATTTCTTTTAATTTAGTTTTTACAAAGAATATACACAATTCTTTCATTAATTAAAGTGTGATAAAAATTAAAATTTCCATTTTTTTTTAATATAGGTTCAAATAAATAAGGTCGATAAGGGGGCCCTTCCTATCATAATTGGTCAATGAAATTTCTCTTGTTTTCTTTGTTCATCACACGAAATAAATTAAAGTGTTGTACGATAAGAAATTAAAAAAAGAAAAAAAATCATAATATTATATTATATATATATATATATATATATATATAATATATATATATATATATATATATATATATATATATATATATATATATATATACTCATTTTTCTTTGAAACTTTGCTGTTGTGGCTTTTATAAAGAAATATCATTGCAAACTACATTTTTTCAGTATTTCTATATAATTTTGGGCTAACAACAAAAATACAGTCAACCTTTTACAATATTTAATTCAAATTTTTTGGAAACAAATAAAAAGTTAAGATCGAGTAATTTTGCGAGATTTGCAACTATAATGAAAATTTCTGTATCTCATTAGCCCAAAAAATATAGTTTACTATTGCGTTTTCATTATTATAAACATAATATCAGTGTTCAAAGCTTAGTATATTTTGGTGGAAGCACTTTCCATTGCTCTTCTGAGTATGCTACTAGAAACATATCTGACGTTTTATTTCCTTGTCACTCGGACACTCTCATTAAAAAAATACAACTCTTTGAGCCTTGAAACCAAAACTCAATATTTGGTCATTTATTTAGGTCTCTCTGATTTAGATAGGATGGATTCCTACCACCACCTGCTTTTCTGGGATTGTAGTCGATCATAGTGATGCATGTGACTTGTGCATCCGTATCCGCATTCTAAATTATAAAATGTGGATGCAAAAATATTTTAAAGTTATTAATTTTTTTCCTATTGTTTGATTTGTTTTTTTTATATCATGAATAAGAAAATAATTGTTTTTTATCATATATATATATATATATATATATATATATATATATATATATATATATATATATATATATATATATATATATATATATATATATATATATATATATATATATATATATATATATATATATATATATATATATATATATATATATATATATATATATATATATATATATATATATATATATATATATATATATATATATATATATATATATATATATATATATATATATATATATATATATATATAGCTTCGATAAAAGAGCGGCTTTTAAAATAGAATTTGTCACAAACAGCTTTGTATCTTTTAAATTATTTGCTTAATTCTATTTACAAAACAATAAATGGAATGATCTTTTATTTATATTTGTTAATCAATGCAAAGCACCGGTAACTCTTCACACTCTTTTAATATTCTTTGTGATATCTATTGTTTCAAATAATTAACTATTAATAAATATATGGTAATTAAAATCATGGTCTTATCGTTCAACACGCCACCACAGACAACATGTGGCGGCTCTATCAGACGCTCAACTCTCCTCACTTCAATTCATCCGTTTCGAAAGCATTTTATTCCACCAGAGGGACTCGCCTCTCATTGGTTGGTTTAACTACATTAAGTTTATAAAGCATCATTGTTTCAACTATTGTTGTAATTGTTATTTTATTTCAAAACTTAATCATTTGTCTAATAACCTAGCAACATCAAGGGTTATAACAAAGATTTAGTTCCATAAAGAGTAATTTACAAAATAACACGTATTATAATTATGCAAGAGGATACCGTCACACAATTCAGATTCTGTTAGGCACAGGGGGGTTGAGGAGTTGGGTCAACTCTTTCACAAGTTGCTTAATCCCCCGCAAATTTTGCAACAGTAGTAGGTAACAGGAAAACTTGTCCATCATCCCTTAGTAAGTATGCGACCATCTATTTTTAATTCTGAAAATTGGAAATCTTATTTCCACAGAATTTTTCTAGGTAATCGTTCGTTTTCAATCTCCTGTAGCTTGATTCGGATTGCTTGGAAGGCTCCAGTATTTCTTTCATTCCGCGTAGTGCTTCTCTTGAACGACTGGTATCAAAAGAACTTTGTTTAGCAATATTTTACTGCGGGAGGACTCTTTTCGTTGCCTCATTCCGTCAGAAGAATGAGTTATTGATATCCCTTCAGCTAGGCGGCAACAGAACTGTCCTAGACGTGCTCAATAGTAAGCCTACATTGTTTTAATTTCAAGACCAATATCTGAAATTTCTTCCTTACTTTTCCGTTTCGATTTTAGCTTCATTTCGTTTTTGTTGTTTCTCTATTTTTCCTCTTCTTATTTCTTTCCTTTGCTGTAGTTGTTTCTTACAAGTGCAGTCCTCTATAACATCAACCAATCACAACATTTGATTATTATAATTACAATTATTATTATTATTATTATTATTATTATTATTATTATTATTATTATTATTATTATTATTATTATTATTATTATTATTATTATTATTATTTATTATTATTATTATTATTATTATTATTATTATTAATATTATTATTACTATTATTATTATCATTATTATTACCATTATCATTATTATTATTAATATTATTACCATTTATAAGTAGTATTATTACTAATATTTCACTTCCAATTTCATTTATATTATTTATTTATTATTATGCTTTAGTTATTATTATCATTTTTAATTTTATTATTATTAATTATTATTGTACACTAGAGAAACACACACAAAGTTCTCTTTTAATCACTTATTCTTTTATTTAATTCTTGTATCTTCCTTTTTTTTCTTCTTCCATATTTTTTTCCTTTTTCCAGAAAACCAAGTGAGTTCAAAATGTGCACACATACATGTCTGCGTGTTGGAATCGTATTCCATCGTTGCCTTCCTTCCGAGATGCCTGGTTAAGGGTAACTTTGCGGGGTTTAATTTAGATCCGGTGTATTTTTTTCTTTTCCCCTTTCCCCTTACGTTTTCCTGACTTTTTCCTCCGGCTGGGGGAAGGATATGTAATTTTGCCGATTTGGGGGAATGAAGTAAACCTCTCGAGTGTAAAATTCACTTTCACTGCCTTTGTATTTTTTTTAATGTTTTAATATTTTCTACTTTTAATCAGAATGATTTGGTGTCGCTCTATCGCATAAATTTTGCTTCGATAAAAGAACGGTTTTTAAAGGAAAATTTGTCACAAACAGCCCTGTTTCCTTTTAATTCTTTATTTGCTTAATTCTAATTACAAAAACACAATAAATGGGATGATCTTTTGTTTATATTTGTTAAGCAATACAAAGCACGAGTAACTCTTCACACCCTTTTAATATTGTTTCTGGCTATTAATAAATATATGGTAAATATATTATTATATATGGTAAATATATGTTAAATATATTAAAAAATATATTGAAATTTTCAGGAAAATCGGATGAAATTTTTATATTTTTAAAACTGAACCTAGTGGTGTTCCTCAGAAAATAGTCCTTTCCACAACACTTTTTCTACTTTTCATTAATGACCTTCACTCTGTTATTTCACCTCCTATGCTGATGACTGCACCCTTCATTACTCTTTTTAATTTGAAAGTGGCTTCTCCCAACAGTGGCTTCTGATTTTCGAGATCTCTCTATGAAAGATCACATTACATCTTTTTCTAAATAAGATTCTAAGTGGTTAGGTGTTTTGAGACGACTTCAGAATTTTTCACATCACACCAGTTGCTTGCTTTTTATGGGGATACTGTTCGCCCCTGTATGGAGTAGGCCTTACACATCTAGGGTGATTCCACACATTAAGCTCTTCTCGAAAAGATAGAGTCTAGAACTTTTCGTCTTATAAAGGCTGAAGGCGGATATACGGTATGAAATAATCACAGTGCATTAAATGAGTATGTGGAAACCCTTTAGATATTATTTCTAACCTTTCTAATTACATTAAGGTTCTCTTGAAAAGAAGCTATCTCAACTTTATATATATATATATATTATATATATATATATATATATATATATATATATATATATATATATATATATATATATATATATATATATATATATATATATATATATATATATATATATATATATATATATATATATATATATATATATATATATATATATATATATATATATATATATATATATATATATATATATATATATATATATATATATTCAGTATTATTGATATCATACGCTTTCGCAACCTCATCAAAATTAACGTATGCATCCGCATCCGTATCCGTATCCGCATCCGCATCCGCATCCGCATCCGCAACTACATTTCACAAAAATTCAAAATCTGCATCAGGATTCGCACTTCACCAAAATTTGAAATCCGCATTCACATCCGTATGTGTAAATAAGAAAATATGACATCCGATTGATCAATGCTGAATATATATATATATATATATAATATATATATATATATATATATATATATATATATATATATATATATATATATATATATATATATATATATATATATTTAATTATATTTATTATATATATATACGCATCGGTAAATATGTATAAAGTGAAAATAGAAACTTTTATAGGATTCCTTCTCTTGGGTCGAACCACCGCCTGTTGCGACTGAGAACGACAAAAACTCGATGCTCTACCGATGAGCTATCCACGAACCCAGAAAAGTTCGTTTCAAGAAACAGTTTCAAGCATACGAGCTCCCGTCAAGGATTAGGTTTTCACCCTGTTGTTCCCTCTATCGTTCCTTTTTAAGATATTATTTAATTTCAATGCTACAAACGCATCGGTAAATATGTATAAAGTGAAAATAGAAACTTTTATGGGATTCCTTCTCTGGGGTCGAACCACCGCCTGTTGCGACTGAGAACGACAAAAACTCGATGCTCTACCGCTGAGCTATCCACGAACCCAGAAAAGTTCGTTTCAAGAAACAGTTTCAAGCATACGAAGCTCCCGTCAAGGATTAGGTTTTCACCCTGTTGTTCCCTCTATCGTTCCTTTTTAAGATATTATTTAATTATAATGCTATAAACTCATCGGTAACTAAAATAATATCTTCAATATCTTAAAAAGGAACGATAGAGGGAACAACAGGGTGAAAACCTAATCCTTGACGAGAGCTCGTATGCTTAAAACTTTTTTTTTTTTTTTTTTTTTTTTTTTTTTTTTTTTTTTTTTTTACAAAACGCCACCACTCACGGGCAGAGCCCTTTTCAAGGAGGGGGCACACACACAAGGACAAAACTCACACAAACACACACACCTAACGCACAGCCCTCAGGTGGGCGCAGACGGAAGACTTGAAGAGTGAAAGATTAAATACAGTTGGAAAAATAGAAGATGGTAGAGAATTCCACAGAATAGAGGTGGCTGGAAAGAAGGAGGTACCACAACGGGCTAGCCTGGGATTCCCTACGTCCACACAAAATTGGTGCGAAAGCAGGGCACCCCTCGTGCAACGAGGACGACGCAACGTTTCTTGAAACGAACTTTTCTGGGTTCGTGGATAGCTCAGCGGTAGAGCATCGAGTTTTTGTCGTTCTCAGTCGCAACAGGCGGTGGTTCGACCCCAGAGAAGGAATCCCATAAAAGTTTCTATTTTCACTTTATATATATATATATATATATATATATATATATATATATATATATATATATATATATATATATATATATATATATATATATATATATATATATATATATATATATATATATATATATATATATATATATATATATATATATATATATATATATATATATATATATATATATATATATATATATATATATATATATATATATATATATATATATATATATATATTATATATATATATATATATATATATATATATATTAGTGATCGATCGAATGTAATATTTTCTCATTTGCGAATGCGGATTTCAAATTTTGGTGAAGCTTGAATGCGGATGCGAATGTTGAATTTTCGAAAGTGAGGATGCGGATGTTAATTTTGATGAGGATGTGAATGCGTATGCCATCACTAATACTAAATATATATATATATATATATATATATATATATATATATATATATATATATATATATATATATATATATATATATATATATATATATATATATATATATATATATATATATATATATATATATATATATATATATATATATATATATATATATATATATATATATATATATATATATATATATATATATATATATATATATATATATATATATATATATATATATATATATATATATATATATATATATATATATATATATATATATATATATATATATATATATATATATATATATATATATATATATATATATATATATATATATATATATATATATATATATATATATATATATATATATATATATATATATATATATAATATATATATATATATATATATATATATATATATATATATATATATATATATATATATATATATATATATATATATATATATATATATATATATATATATATATATATATATATATATATATATATATATATATATATATATATATATATATATATATATATATATATATATATATATATATATATATATATATATATATATATATATATATATATATATATATATATATATATATATATATATATATATATATATATATATATATATATATATATATATATATATATATATATATATATATATATATATATATATATATATATATATATATATATATATATATATGGAGTAGAAAGCTCTTATACGCTTTTACATGAATCAGTGTGATAGCCTTAAAAATAACGATAAATTTATAATAAATACATTTGTTTTATAAAAGATTTTACATTTTTATAGCCGATATAATAATTTATTATTGAAATGATTGAAAATAAATTTTAAAGTTATATATTAATTACAACAAATATTAACATTGGAATAGGAATGAAATCTATAGCTTGAAAGAAACATTAAAATGAAATGTGTTATATGTTTTAAAACGATTTTAAAACGTCATCTCTTGAAAAGAAATATAGAAAAATGTTATATGTAATAAGGTAAAAATAATAGTTTTAAGAAAAACGGAATAAATATCCAATACATGTTTATGGTATTAAAGAATTTGAGTCATGAAATGAAAATTATATGATGTAATATGAAGTAAATGTTGTCTTCACTCGTATAAAATCCAAATTATGACATTGATTTATTATGCAATAAGAAGTTTTATTATAAATACATAAAGTGTTCATATAGAATGACATTGTAGATATTAAACATTTGGATCAGGTATGATAAACACATGAATATACGGTAAATGTAAATGAGGCTGACCAAAAGCATGAAATATCAGGAATTGTAGAGTCATGTAGTTACCAGTCACGCGGTTATGTCTTCATAGGCACATGGTGTCCTTTAGAACTTTTTTTATACTGAGTTAAAGTAAATAAGTATGTAAATGTAATGAGTCAAAAACATGAAATATCAGGAATTGATAGAAAAAGATTCAACCAACCACGTGGCTATGACGTCATAGACATAGGAATATTTTGTGTTAACTTTCAGCAAATATAAACAGAATGTTAAATATCGGGAAAAATAGATCTAATGACTTTGATCATGCTTAAGTGTTAAAAGTTAGATTGTATATTGAGTTTTAAAGTAAATGTTGTGGAAGTTAGGGTTAGAAATGTATATGAAGGATCAATTAATTATATATTATATAAGTGACCATGGAGATTCAAATTATATATTGAAAAGTTTTTTTTGAACAATGAGTGTTAAGTTCTGTAATTTGTATGTCAGATAGATTCTAGCATATCTTTGTTCATGCATTAGTGATAAAAGATAGTTTAATATTTATATTTATGACGCATACTGAGAGTCTTAGAGCAGAAACCTACACAGTGTCTTTGATATGTGTTATAGAAATGTCTGAATGCAGTGAGAGAGCATGAATACAGTGTAAATAAAGACTTTCAGTTTACGTTAGGGAGATATTTTTCTTAAAAAATATATTTATAGGGGCGGTTAATAGCTTTAAATGAGTGTGATGTGTTTGTTAGAAGTAATTATCATGAATTTTGTTTTGAAATGTCAAGTATAACAGTGTATGTAATTTAAAATTTTTAAACTGATTGATCTTTGTTGGTTACAATTGCTAGGTATGCGAACAAATGTGAATGTGCTTGGGTGAGTGTATGTCGTCATGACTGAGTCCTTATAAGTAATACGCATAACGTGCATGAGCGAAGAAGTTGAAGAAATGTAAAAGTCCTGCGATTCGGATAACGGCTGGAATTGTGTTACCATGACAATTTCATGAATGCGGGTAGTATGGTGATGTCTTCAATGCAGTTATGTTGGTTTGTATGTACTTCTGTATGTGTATATGTGTTTATGTGAGAAGAAGGTGGTGAAGATTGTATTTGGTAACAGCAAAAAAAAAAAAATAAATATAAAAAAAAATAAAAAAAGAAAAAGAAAAAGAAAAAAGAAAAAAGAAAAAGAAAAAGAAAAAATGAAAATAAGAAAATAAGAAATAATTTATTTAAAAAATAAAATGGAAAAAAAAATAAAAAATAAAAAATAAAAAGGAAAAAATAAAAAAAAATAAGGAAAATAAATTAAATAATTTAAAAAAAAATAAAAACGGAGAAAAAGAAAAGGCAAAAAAAAATAAAAAAATAAAAAAATATAGAAAAAAAAAAAATTAGAAAAAACAAAAAAATATATATGAAAATAAATAAAAAAGAAAAAATACAGAGATGATTGTTTGTTAAATAAAAAAAAGCGTCAAGTCTGGACTTGAATGCTAATAAATAAATAAAAGGTATGACGTCAAAAAAAAATATATATGGACATGACGTCATGATGTTTTAAATTTGTATTTGTAAGTGATAAATAATTCTAAGTCACGTGATATTGATGTCGTCCTAAGGACGAAAATACAATCATAGTCTCATGATTACCAGTGCCATGACGTCACTGGGTAAGGTTTGTGCGCATGGGTAGGTGACGTCATCACCGAGAGTTATTGCATCCTGATTGGCTCAGGGCTATATTCGGATGTAGCCAATGAGGCATCGTATGTTGTCTTACCATCAGTGCCAGCTTCGCCGACATTGGCACTTCCCTCTTGCCGAGTGGGTTGAATGGAGTAACATGAATGCCAAGTACTAGAAAATGTTAGAAAGTGCAATAAAAAGTTAGCATGATGCTACAGGGTAAGGTGTTCATGTGTGCATTAATCACCCTTTTATGTTAAGAGTTTTATTAAGTGAAGGTATAAAATGTTCATTTTAATTTAATAAAAAATAAATGAAAATAAAAAATAAAAATAATAAAAAAAAAAATAAAGAAAAAAATGAAAATGAAAATAAACAAAAATAAAAATAAATGAAAATAAAAGTAAATAAAAAAATAAATAAATAAAAATAAAAATAAAAAAAATAAATAAAAAAAATACAGAGATGTTGGTTTAAGCTAAATAAAAAAAGTATCAAGTCAAGACTTGAATGGTAATAAAAAATTGTTTGACGTCACAGAAAATGGGAAGGACGTCATAATATTTTTACGTTCGTATTTGAAAGTGAGATATTTTCACTCTAGAAAAATAAATTGTCACGTGATGACAACAATATGAATGTTTGAGCATGCGTTCGCGAGCCTCATTTCGCTTTTTCGCGCGTGCGTGGCTACGGACCTGAGAGTCAAATACATAAAAAACTACGAAGATGAAATACGTAATAACCATAATTGTTATGCAACAGTAGATGATTATTATACTATCAATAAAAATAATAGTGATTTCAAAGACGAAAACGTGGCGGATGATTAGAACAATTTACTCATTCCAATGTATGATCAAGTTGGTGTAGTGGTAGTGTGATTGAATTTAAATCAGAAGGCTGAGGTTTCGAATCCTGGTCTCACAACAATTTTAAGTTCTTACTGTGAATATTGGAGGAGAAAGAATTTTGATTTTCACTCAATAGATGGCGTTGCTGTCAAGAAAAAATGGATGGAGAAATCAAAGTTAAATCCAAGGTGGCGTAAACCACGTGATCAAAATTACGGAAACCATGTGGTCAAAATGGTTTTGGATAGAAATAAAGGGGAAAAAATCAACGGACAAACAACGCGATGAAGAAATCCAATATAGCGGTCGGATGACGTCATAGTCTCAAGATATCCCGTACCATGACATCACAGCATAAGGTGTGTGTATGTTTCCGTTTGCGCTGATGACATCATCCCTAAGAGTGACTTCATCCTGATTGTTCCACGGATGTAGCCGGATATTGCTGGATGTCGCCGGGGGTCGTCGAATGTTTCCGGATGTCTCCTGATGATGCCTTACCCTCAGTGCCAGCTATCGTTGCACTGGTACTGCCAACTTTTTTCTCTATGCCTCAAAACTAGTACTTTCCATCAATGTTGCAAGCGTGCATTAGACCAACCTATTCAGAAGAATGGTGGCCGCTCTGATCCTTCCAACTATCGAACTGGATCATTCCCTTGTATTCTTTCTAAGATCTTTGAAATCCTTCTCAACTCTAACTTCTTAGAACATTTGGAATCCCATCTTCAGTATGGCTTTCGGCGTTCGAGGCCTACTGGTGATATACTTTCGTATCTCACTGATTTATAGTCTTCTGCCCTTAGGGACCATGGGGAGACTTGTGTGGTGGAGAATGATATATCTAAGGCGTTTGACTGAGTATGGCATGAGTCACTGCTTTCAAAGCTCCCCTTCTTTGGGTTTCCTCCTTCTCTTTGCTTACTTATGTCTAGATTTCTTTCTAATCGCTCCATTTTGGCTGTTGCTGATGGAACGACTTCTTCTTATTATCCTGTCAATAGTGGTGTTTCTCAAGGTTCTGTGCTGTTTCTTACTCTGTCCTTACTTTTCTTGTCCCCTACTCTATTCTTACTTTTCATTAATGATCTTCTCAGCTGTTCATCTAACCCTATGTATTTATATGCCGATGATTCAACCCTCCATTCTTTTACTCATTTCAAATATGCACCTTCCTTTGCATCTAGAGATGCTTCTAGAGATTCTATTCTTGCAGATCTGGATAGAATTTCCCAGTGGGGTCGTCTCAACCTTGTGAAATTCAACTCTTTAAAAACTCAACTTCTTGAAATCTCGCTCTCAAAGGCACCTCCTAACATTTCTATTTATTTCGATGGTTCTCCTATCTCTCCTGTTTACAATATAAACATCCTTGGCCTTCATATAAACAAAAAAATGCCATGGAAAAATCATATCACAATAGTTGCTAGGGCGGCTCAAAGAAGCTGGAAGTTCTGATTAGACTGCGAGAATTTTTTCTTCCTCGCAGTTACTCCAATTATACAAGGGTCGTATCCGCCTTTATATGAAATACTGTTCTCATATCTGGGGTAGCTCAGGTTTCACCCGTCATTTGGATAAGGTTGCATCAAAGGCCAGAAGACTTATAAACTGTTCCCATTTTTCAAATTCTCTTGAATCTTTATCTTTGCGACGGGACGTTAGTGACTCGTTTCTTTTCTATAGGTACTACTGCGGCACATACTCGAGGGAGCTATGCAAGTAGTTGAGTACCGAAAGTCCGACCCACTGGATAAGGTCCCAGAGTGGGGTCCCCTGCCCCCAGGGGCGTAGCCCCTGGGTACTTTTAGCCCTGGGGCGAAGCCCCAGGGTATTTTATGGTGCTTTTAAGTGCCCCAGAGGGTATTTTATTATCCTGGGACGTAGTCCCAGGGTGTTGTATTGCCCTGGGGCGTAGCCCCAGGGTATTTTTAAGATGATATACGACTTCCATGGTGTCCCCGAAAAAAGTAATAGTTATTAATTAATTAATTAATAAAATTATTATGTAATAATAATTAATGAATTCGTGTTAATACACGTGGCCCCCACCCCGCAGGGGATTATTATTATTATTATTATTATTATTATTATTATTATTATTATTATTATTATATCCAAGGCCAAAATCCCTCCACCAATCAGGGATCCGGGATCCGCGGGGAGTTATCAAGGGGTCGCGCGCGCGTCGAGGTCCACCCACACAAAACGCCTGGGGTTCCGTAATAGTTATTAATTAATTGAAAATTAATTAATAAAATTATTATGAAATAATAATTATTGAACTCGTGTTAAAACACGCTACACCCCGCAGGGGATTACTTCCCCCATTACCACACCCTCCCTCCCTCAGGATCCGCTTCAACATAAGGAGCCATCACCGTCCCTTGGGGTTCACAGCGACACAGGTACATGTATATTACCACATCATATCCTTCAACCCCGCATTCTGCACAGGGAACCATTCACACATGCGGACCGTAAGGGGTCGCACCATCCATACCGAGGTAACTTGTTAAAAAATACAACTCACAGGGTGTTTCACATGGGTATAATTTTAAATAAATAATAAAATATATATAATAACAAATAACAGTATTAGAAAATAAAACATAATAAATAAAAATAAGAAGTAAAGACAAAATAAAAAATAAATAAAAATAAAAAATAAAAATTTTAAAGAAAAAAGTAAAAAAATAAAAAAATAAAATTAAAGATAAATATATAAAACAAAATAAATAAAATTAAAATAAAAAAGAAATATATAAAACAAAATAAATAAAAAATAAAGTTAAAGATGAAAATAAAAAGAAATATAAAAATAAATAAATGGCGTCGGGGTATCCCATGACTTTACCCTTACACAGCTTACCCAGTCCCGCATCAGCCACCCTCAGCAAATAAAAAAAGTATGAAGTTAGTAATATTCATTCATATATAGGTATATATACCAATATTGATGAAATAAATATATATATATATATATATATATATATATATATATATATATATATATATATATATATATATATATATATATATATGTATATAAATGGTGTGGGGGTAACCCATCACCCTACCCCACCTTCTCTCACTTCTCAGGTATTAAGAACACACACACACACACATACACACACACACACACACACACACACACATACTCACACAAATACACACATGAGATGTTTCCATAGTAACTGTTTTTAGGGTTTTTCACTAAATAAATAAATTTCACTATATATTATTATCATTAGTATTAGTATTATTACTATTATTATATAACAGATTGCTAAACACATATATGAATATCTACACGCGCACACACATATACACACATACCCAATCATTATTATTATTATTGTCATACGTAATAGTAACAGTAGTAGTATTTCATACCCTAAACCCTTAAGATATCTTACTTAGCAGCACGAGGTAGGTAAGCTATAAAAGCTTGTAAAGGCAGACACATACACACACACACACACACACACACACACAAACAAACAAACATGAACACATTTACACACATTGTGGATCGTTTAAAATATAAGTTTATTCTGCATGAATATTTTTAAAAAATTAATAAAATCTGTTTGCGTTTAAGTTTTAAAATAATTAAGAAATTTAAGAAGAAAACTTTTTCACTAAACATTTTAACAAACTTCAATAAATATTAAATGAAAATTATAAAATAACATTTTCAAAACATTTCATTCATAAAAACTATATACTTTATATACTTAATAAGTATATGAACATAATGGAACACGGAATTTCTTTAAAACAAAGATATTCGTATAGCCTGTAATATATTTTTTACAATATAATATAACATTTTTACTTACGGCAATATTTCACTAAGACCAACCGAGTCCATCTAAGCGTCACGACACCAAAATCCATACTAATAATATTCCACCAATTAGAGTTAGGCATTAGCGCATAAGAAGTATATGCCCCGCCCCTTTTTCATATTCAACCATTCACCAGAGGGCGTTATCATAAAACATTACACAAGGTTAAGACCAGTATACCTTTAACCATAGGCCAGGTAAATTCCAGCTAACCTGTTTACCTTTTTTTGACATTGATTGATGGAAATATAAGCCCATCCTAATAATTTACGCTTTCCAGGTAAATAAACTGGGACCTTTATGCCTTATCCTTGACATTGATTGATGAAAATATAAACCCAGCCTAATAAATTCAGCTTTCCAGGTAATTAGACATGGACCTTTTTACCTTTTTCCTGATATTGATCTACGGGAACATAATAAACCCATTGTTTGTACCATTTATCACCATACACCAAATAATCATTTACATATATATTCCATTTTTTCGTGCACCTTTTAATTTTCCAGGTAATTACCACCATACCCTTCGGCCTTTTTCTTGACATTGACGAATGGACCGAAGCCGCACCAACACCCTTAATAACTTTTCCTTCATTTTAATATTGTTATTATTATTATTTTTATTATTATTTTTCGGCCATATGGACTTATATATTAGGTCCCATTACACTTTACCCCCATCAAGAGCCGACATACTTAGCCCTGAAAGATGCTAAACTCCATATTTCTTCATAAGTTAAATACCTTTTTCCTGTTTTCCCTGAATATTTAGTCGATTTCTCATGATAAAGATAAGATTCCTCACCAGAACTCGTCCTAACGCCTCCTTCATATAAACATTTCATTTATTGAGCATACTTTTACTTAGTCAATACAACACTCATACTAAGATTTCTAACAGCATCGAACATAAGAATACCTAAATTTCCCTAATCTAGTTAGCATAAGAATACCCTGCTTTCAAATCTAGGTAACATATATGCAGCATTATCAATATCGAAGCTATACAGCCTAATAACTTATGCATTTACTTTCGAATGTTACCAACATTCGATATAACTATGTCTTAAAAATTTGTATTTTCACACCTCATCTATATTCTGCTATTCTTTATAAACTAACTTATACTAAAATGCTTTAGATGTCAATATAATGAACAAACATTTTCACAGAGGTTTCAAACAGGACCCTCACCAACATTCGTCATACCTTTTCCATTATTATTATTATTATTATTTATTATTATTATTATTATTATTAATTTTACCCGTATGAACTTATATATTAGACCCATCACACAATCCAAATCAAGAGCCGACATACTTTGCCCCAAAAGATAGTAAACTCCATATTTCTTCATATGCTAAATTCCCTTTAACCTACTTTTACTGAATATTTTGCCGATCTCATGATAAAAACCGAATCCTCACCAGCACTCATCGTAACTCAAACCCCATATATACATTTCATTCACTGAACATACTTTTACATGGAATACAAACAGTCATACTAGATTTCTAACAGAAATCATAAAAATACCCAAATCTATCAATATCGGGGGTAGGAAAACTAATAACTTATTCATTTACCTTCGAATGGCCCCAATATTCAATATAACTAACTCGCAAAAACTTTATATTTTCACACTTCAACTATTTTCTTATGGTCTTTATACACTATCATG
>SEYY01007561.1:2500-5000 GCA_009176605.1 Armadillidium nasatum
TATATATATATATATATATATATATATATATATATATATATATATATATATATATATATATATATATATATATATATATATATATATATATATATATATATATATATATATATATATATATATATATATATATATATATATATATATATATATATTATATATATATATATATATATATATATATATATATATATATATATATATATATATATATATATATATATATATATATATATATATATATATATATATATATATATATATATATATATATATATATATATATATATATATATATATATATATATATATATATATATATATATATATATATATATATATATATATATATATATATATATATATATATATATATATATATATATATATATATATATATATATATATATATATATATATATATATATATATATATATATAAATGAAACAATGAATTCATTTCTAGGAACATAAATAGGTTCTGAAATATAATGCATATATTATCTCTATTAATTATAATTAACAAGGATATAAATCATATTTTTTTTTTTTTTTTTTTTTTTTTTTTACAAAAATTCTACCACTCACGGGCAGAGCCCTTTTCAAGGAGGGGGCACACACACATGCACAAAGCTCATTCAAACATACACACACACACCTAACAGACAGCCCTCAGGTGGGCGCAGACGGAAGACATCAAGAGTGGAAGATTAAATACAGTTGGAAAAATAGAAGATGGTAGAGAATTCCACAGAATAGAGGTGGCTGGAAAGAAGGAGGTACCACAACGGGCTAGCCTGGGATTCCCTACGTCCACACAAAATTGATGTGAAAGCAGGGCACCCCTCGTGCAACGAGGACGACGCAACGGTGGAGGAATGCGAGAGGCCAATTCCCTCGAGCACCTGCCATTGTAGTACCTGTAGAAAAGAGATAGCGCGCCAACGTCACGTCGCAGGGACAGAGGGTCAAGAGAGTTTGAAAGTAGGGGACAGTTTATTAATCTCATAGCTTTTGACTCAACCCTATCCAGAAGAGAGGAGGAGCCAGAGCCCCCCCAAATGTGAGAACAGTACTCCATACAAGGGCGAATGAGACCCTTATATATCTGGAGTAACTGCTCAGAAGAAAAAAACTCTCGCAACCTGAACAGAACTCCCAGCTTCTTAGAGGCAGCTTTAGCAACTATTGTGATATGTGGTTTCCAAGACAGTTTGTTGTTTATGTTTAGACCAAGAATGTTAATGTTATTTACAGGTGAGACGGGAGAGCCTTCGAAGAGGATAGGAAAGTTAGGAGGTGTTTTTGAGAGGGAGATGTAAAGAAGTTGAGTTTTTAAAGAGTTGAATTTCACAAGGTTGCTATGTCCCCACCGGGAAATCCCATTCAGATCGGCAAGAATAGAATCGGAAAGTTGAAGACGAGAAGCAAGTCTAGAAGCAAAAGAGGGAGCAGATTTGAAATGAGTAGAAGAATGTAGAGTTGAATCATCAGCATAAGAGTGAACAGAGTTAGAAGTGCAGTGGAGAAGATCATTAATGAAAAGTAAGAATAACGTTTGAGATAAAACAGAACCCTGAGGAACACCACAGTTGACAGAAAAGGAGGAAGAGGTCGCTCCATCTACAACTGCCGAAATGGAACGATCTGAGAGAAAACTAGACAAGAGAATAATAGATATATTAAATTAGATATAAACCATAAAACATAATTTAAATAATATATATATTAAATTAGATATAAACCATAAAACATAATTTAAAGTCGAAGAAATGTATATAATATGCTCCTAATGTAGAAAGAATTCAAAGGGGACCTTTAGTGGAGGGTTCGGTTTAAAAAATTTTTTTATTATTATTTGAGCGGTTTGGGTGAAATTTTCTGTGTATATAGCTTTTTTCCAGGTGAAAAAAGCTTCATTTTTAGTGTTTTTATGAGTCTATAACGGTTTCATAGTTATTAGTGGTCATAACTCAACAAAAAAAAGAAATAGCGGGAAAAAAATATTTTTCCACATGAGATGAAAATTGGCCTAAGCCATCTTAGCCCCAATCTCTTTAATCCGCTGGAAGCGATTTTTGATATCACGTTCAAAAAAAGAGGTATAATCAGTCAAATTTTTTTTTGAAAAATTTTTTACTTTTTCTGAGAAAAAAATTATTTAAAAAAAATTATCTCCAGGAATTTTGATTAAATTTGGACATTATTTAGAGGAGAGATAGGTCTACAACATTTATTTAGAGCATTATTAAATGCTAATTGTTTGAAAGAAGGTATAGCCTCTCAAACTTATAAAATTTTGGAAAATTTTCTAAAAATGGACCTTTTTTGAGAGATCATATCCCGGAACAAACAAATAAGATCGAACAAAGTATATAGAAGAATTTGTAGCCGCAATACTCCTCTATACGTGTGCTAAAATTTATTTACGTAGTAATTATGCTTTTTTTTAAAATATTTTTCCTCAAAAATTTGAATTTTTTTTTTTCAAAAAATAATT
>SEYY01007561.1:10000-15000 GCA_009176605.1 Armadillidium nasatum
CTCTACTACATATACTTCATAATACCAGCATGGGGATTTCTAATTTTAGCCGGAATTTAGTAAGTTTTATTCGAGCATTATATATACGAATGAAATCTACGGATGACGTCTCTGCTCCTACTCATAATGCAAAAGGAAAATTAGTAATATTATGCGAGGCTGATAAAGAACTTAATCATCGTATACAGCTTACGGCAACTTTGAAAGAGGATACAGGAACCACAAACTTTGAAATAGTGTTACTGGAGAATATAGCGTCTCCTATTCTACAAGGTTTTATTGAGAAATCCTCTTCTAATAGTGATAAAACCTTTGTGATTAATATGACACGTTTTAAGAAGAAAATAACAAAAGTATATTATCATAAAGTTCTTACTAAAATTAGAGATGTAACAGATTATAAATTAACTGAGAGTGAAAAAAGAAATATATTAAAAGACATATTAAAGAATATAATTCGTATTTTCATCAATTTTTTCCGATTTCGCCTGGATTTTGCCCGGATTCAGACAGATTTTAGACGTATTTGTGATTTTTAGTCGGATTTTTTTCCGGATTCGGGAATTTTAACCGGTTTTTAACCGGGTTTTAGCGTATAAGCGGTTTGACCAAAACTTCATCTGGCTTTTAGACTTTCATCCGGTTTTTAAACCGAATTATCGATTTTAGACACGAGTTCTTTTAACACAGGAACGATTTTTCGCCCGATATATCGCCCTTGATATCGACCGATATATCGATCGATTAATCGAGGATATTTATTTTATTTATTTATTAACATTTATTCACATACAGTCACCCTCTTCTTAAATCTTAGATGTTACCTCAGTGAGTGTAACCAACATATTTTACGCGTCATTCTTATTAACCTTGAGTCACACGAATTTGAATGACGTCATCACCATTACGCAACTCGTGTATGTTTTTTGAGATCACATAGTATATATATATATATATATATATATATATATATATATATATATATATATATATATATATATATATATATATATATATATATATATATATATTAAACAAAAAAAAACCTCTGTAGTAGACATTACTCATCAATCAATCAATCAATCAGTGGAACGATGTGCGTAATGGTGATAACTTCATTCAAATTCGTGTGACTTAAAGTTCGTAAGAATGACGCGTAAAATGTGTTGGTTCCACTTATTGAGGTAACATCTAAAATGCAAGAAGAGGGTGACTGTATGTGAATAAATATTAACAAATAAATAAATAAATATCCTTGATTAATCGATCGATATATCGGGCGATATATCGTTCTTGTGTTAAAAGAACTCTGGTCTAAAGTCGATAATCCGGTTTAAAAACCGGATGAACGGCTAAAAGCCGGATGAAGTTTCGGTAAAACTGCTTATCAGCTAAAAACCGGTTATAATTCCCGAATCCGGTTAAAAATCCGACTAAAAATCAAGAAACCGTCTAAAATATGTATGATTCCGTTCAAAATTCAGGCGAAATCTAGGAAAATTGATGAAAATTGGTAAAAATTGGCGAAAATTGTTGAAAATTGGCGGAAAATTAATCAATTAAAGATGTATGGGACATTTGTGAGTAAAAAATATATTGGTAATTAACGGAAATGTTCTACCAGAAAGTGAAGAAAATGAAGACTGGAAGAAAACCGTTACAAAAATCATTGAGCAAAAACTAAAATTTAAACTGAAAACAAACGCCATCAGCGATGTTTATCGGCTAGTCCAAAAGAGAACAGAAAAAAATATAAACATCCTTTTAGATTTAAGAATGATGATAGAGGGAGTAAAAGCCAAATAACATTAGCTTGTATTAAAGAAAAACCAAATGTCTTAGTTAAAGAATTTCGAACGCCTGCCAAAAGAAATTATAGGAGGAAGCCCTCATAATACGGAGGGATCATAGACAACTGCTACACTCCACTACTTTAAAAATGGAGTCTTGCACATTAAGAAATTTCCTATAGACGATCTCATCAAAAGTAAAAACGATGAAGAATTGAATAGGTACCTGAACCAAATACACTTAAAACTGACTGAATTTCAAGAAGGTAATGAATTTAAGCAACTCGTGGGATTAATACGATCTGAATAAATTCACCAATACCTCCAATTTTATTATCATTATTATTCTTATTATTATTATTATTATTATTATTATTATTATTATTATTATTATTATTATTATTATTATTGTTATTATTATCATTGTTATTATTATTATTATTATTATTATTATTATTATTATTATTATTATTATTATTATTATTATTATTATTATTATTATTATTATTATTATTATTAATAATATTATTATTATTGCAATTATTATTTTTATTTTTACAACTATTAAATTTATTTATTATTATCATATTAATACTATTTTTATTATTAAATAGTAACAGTTTGCATTAAAATTGCCACAATTATAATTTTAGCACTGGGCATTTGTTTCACAAAACTTTACAAATGGGGCACTCTTAAGTATTTTGAATCTTTTATTTTGGTTTTAATTTTTGAAATAACATTCGTTGAAAGCATTTGTGCGTTTCTGTACTATTCTTAATCTAGATACATTCTCCTGCTATTTTTCTTATGGCTAGTGACGTTACTATTATTTTAAATTTAATTATTATTATTATTATTATTATTATTATTATTATTATTATTATTATTATTATTATTATTATTATTATTATTATTATTGTTATTATTATTACTATATTCATCTTAATTATTTGGTTCTTTTATATTATTATCAGTAAAATTATTCTAACTATCAATTTTTATAATTAATTTTACTTTTACTTTTATTATTATTATTATTATTATTATTATTATTATTATTATTATTATTATTATTATTATTATTTTTATTATTATTATTATTATTATTAGTATCATTATAATTATTTTTCTCGTTATTTCACTTTGCCAATTATAACTATTTTCATTAATATTACAGTTCCATTTATTATTATTTCTAGCATCTTTATTAATATTAATTTTTTATCATATTATAATTATTATAATGTTAAGGATGCTAACAAAAATTGGCACGAAACCAAAAATAAGAACTCCACAGTTACATTGAAATATATTAATCCAGACTCCTTAAAAAAAATAGCCCAGATGACGTTAACATCTTTTTATTATATCATCAAAACATAAGAAGGCTTAATAAGCATTATGACGAATTCCTAAACTACATCAGATACAAAAACGTTATTTTTGATTGCATAGCATTGAGCGAAACATTCTTAAATGATCATAATAAAAACGTGTATTCCTTATTAGGATTTAACAAAACTCACCTTGTAAGGTCAAGCAAGCGTGAAGGTGAGGTCTCTATATTTGTAAGATGCGATATTTGTGAATAGCCAAAAATAATTTTTTCATTGATAAAAGATAGTATAGAAGTCCTAATGGTACTCGTCGTGAAAAGATCCTCAAATATAACGGCTATGGGGTTTTATAAGCCCCCAAATGTTTCAAAAATAGAATTCATAAATTCCCTCGAATCTATAATTCAAACACGGTTGCGTAACACAAAGACGATAATTGCCAGCGATTTCAACATTGATCTATGTAATTATAGCTCCTCCACAGCAACAACTCACTTTCCAAAGCAATGATGTCAAACAGTCTTATCAATTATATAACTATACCTACTCTCCCTTCTAGCATTGAGGAGAGAAACCTCCCTTTACTGGATCACATATAGTGTAATTTAGATTGCGATATAAAAACTTTTTAAATTAAGACGGACATTTCAGACCATTATCCCTGTCCTGTGAAATTTAATGCTAATAAATCTCGAACCTTTATTACCGTTAATTAAATATAGAATAGATAACGAGAATTGTTGGACAGTGTTTGAAGATAAGTTAAACAATATTGACTTTTCTTTCATACAGAATGAGAAGTTAGCATTGATTCGAAATTCAACATTTTATAAACTCATTTGCTATGTGCTACAACTATTCTTTCCCAATAAAAACTATACAATTTACACGAAAAAGAATTCAAAATCCTTGGATGGTACCTGGCATAAAAAATTACAAAAAAGAAATTATAAAGATAAACAAATTGTCCTAAAAATGCGAAACAGAAAAACTACGTAAATAAACTTAATAACGTCTTAATGATCCTAAAAAACATGGAGGCCTAATAAGAAGTTTAATTAACAAAAATAAATCAGAAGTCGATAAGACAGAAAAACTAAATTTTATTATTAAAATAATTAATAAACAAAAGAAAATTGCCGATGAACTCAATAATCATTTCAAAAACATTGGTAAAGAAAGCGTGATTATTAAGCTTCCCAACCAAACCTATTTCGAAACTTATTTGAAACATTGCGCACTTTCCCTTTAAGGATATCTTTAAACCAAAAGTAATTACTGGTCTAAAAAATAAAACATGCGACATTCATACCATTCCAATAACATCATCAAACTCATTGACGACATAATTTCATCCTCATTATTAGACCTCTTTATTGCTTTTTTTCACACGGGTGGTTTCCCAAATGTGCTCAATCCCACAAGAGTTACACCGATTCAGAAAAAGGTAATGTATCCATTCCTCTGATTTATAGACCGATTTCATTACACTGACTATTAGTGAAATATTTGAAAATATTATAATAATGCAACTAACTGAATACGTTATTTCAAATAATCTCCTTAATAACTATCAATTTGACTTTCGTAAAGGAAAGTCTACATCAGATGCTCTCGTGTGTCTGACTGAAAAATATTTGAAACAATCGAACGGAAAGATTCATCTGTACTTTTATAACTGGCTTAATAAAAGCATTTAATTCAATTGATCATGATATTCTTTTAAAGAAAATGCATGTGAAGGGCATTGAATGAAACTCAATGCGATTGTTTAGATTTTAATTAATTTAAGGACTGAGTCCAATTTAAAAAAATCATCCGATTCTCCTGAAAATTTCAAAATACATTAATTTTTTCCCGACACCTAACG
>SEYY01007561.1:20000-29253 GCA_009176605.1 Armadillidium nasatum
GTGTTCAAAAAAATAATTTTTAATATTGCTTTGAAATAATTTAAAGAATTTCTAATTAAAATGAAACAAAATTTGTTAACTATAATATAATATTTTATCAATTTTAATAACAGAGAAAAACACACTTCTTCAAATACTTCCTTTGTATTGAAACTATTTTTAAAATAAGTTTTTAGAAATATTTTATTTTAATTTCTTGCTAAAATTAATATGAAAAATTTTGTACCATCAAAATTAAAAAGAAAAATATTCTAAATAGTAAAACACTATTTCATTTATTCAATGAGATTTTTTAAATAATAAAACAAAAAATTAAAAAAATTATGGATAACTTTAAAATATATTTTTTTAACCTAAAAATCATTAAAATTATTTAATAATAGTAGTTATAATAATAATTATAATAATAATAATAATAATAATAATAAAAATAATAATAATAATAATAATAATAATAATAATAACAATAATAATAATAATAATAATAACAATAATAATAATTATAATAATAATAAAGTTTTGTAATTAATTCAGATTCAAAAAATTTTTATTCATTGAAAGTACACTGTAATTTACAATATATATTCAAAACTTTTTATTCATTGAAAGTAAACTGTAATTTACAATATGGAGTAGATCCTATGCTACTACCACACTAATACTAATATTAATAACGACAATAATACAATAATAACAACAATGGTAATAATAGTTAGGAAGTGACTGTATAGTTCTCAGAAAAGGGACTTCTAAGGGGATACACAGTGGTTTCCATTGAGCTCCAAGGTTTAGTAGTTTAAATAAGTTATTTAATTTTATTATTAAAAGTAAATACTAAAATGGTGCATATAACAAAACGGGGGATAAAACTCATGCTAATTAATACAGTTATCTTATAAAATAAATAATAATGAAAATAGTAATAACATTATTAATTTTAATATCAATAATAAAAAGATAAATAATATAAGTAATAGTGATGGAAAAAAGAAGATATTCGTAAGTACGATAATGATCGAAGTAATATAATAATAATCATAATAATTGTGGTAAGGAAGTACTAATATTATTATCTACTATAATAATAATAATAAAAATAATAATAACGATGATGATAATAAGGTTTGTTTTAGCAACGGCAATGAGGCTTTTATACTGATTTCAAAGCTAATTTACATTTGAAAGTATTAAAAGTAATATCAAAATTAATGTAAAGACAATATTAAACATAGCAATAAAAATTACAATAACAGTAATAGTAATAATTATAATAATTCACTATCCTCTTATCTGACGAAATATAGTAGTGTATCACTGATCTTTGGTCAAAACGTCCTGAACTCTGATTCCATATGTACCTTGTGTACATATGCGATTATCTATGCTTAATAAAGCCATTCATTACTTTTAGATTGTTTCTAACACACATATCAATAAATCTTTCCCACTCTGGGTTTCTCAATTCCTCTTCGATCGGTCCAATGAACTCCTCCACTCTTTCTCTCTCTCTTCCAACTGTAGCATTGAAATCTCCCATCATTAGAGTCACAGTACCTTCATCTGTTCTGTAAACTTCCTCCAGTATTTCCTTGAACGTATCCTTATCCTCCTGTATACATCCCTTTTGTGGGGTATACACTTGAAAAATTTTATGCTTTAGTGTATATACCATCAGCTTTTCACTTATTAGTTGCACCTCCTGTATGTAAGGTGACAACCTTGGCCCCACAATCATGGCAACTCCATGCCTGTTTCCTCCTCCTCTTCCCCAAGGAACATTAAAGCATAACCGTCTCCCAAATCTTTTACGCTCTCTCCTACGCTCATTCTCGTCTCTGCCATACCCATGATGTCTATGTTCCTCTTCCTCATCCCCTCCAAAATCTGCTCCTCCTTATCTTTATATGTAGCTGTATTCAGGTTACTTATTTTTAGCGTGGTCAGATTCATAGTCCGTTTTCGATTAAAGGTTCGTCGTCTTTGTATCTGTCCTGTTTCCGAGGCAACACTTGGAGAATTGCAAGTAAACTTTTTTGCCACATGAGCTTGCTAGGCCTGTCTGTGAGCCCTCCTCCTTTGTCCGGGCTTGGGACCGGCATAGGGAGCTAGATGTTGTTATAACATGGCGGAGTTATATAAATATATATATACATATATATATATATATATATATATATATATATATATATATATATATATATATATATATATATATATATATATATATATTATTGATAATAGAGAAAAACATTTGAATGTTGTCAGATAGTTAAAATGTACGAGTCTGGATATGAAGAAATAAATTATTGCGATTTCTTTCATCCACCGCAAAACGATTTCTGGCCTAAGCGATTATACTATTTCCGGCAACCATACTGATAAATATTTTAATATCAATTGATATTTGCGGCCTTGAAAGAAAGCTTAGAAGAAGTTCAATGATCTAAAATGTAATTATTATCACCCTTTTTAATTGTGTAGGGGTTTGCGATACTTCTTTTAACATTCATAATAACACATTTTTAATGTTTTGTCAATTAAAGATTAAGAAAATCGATTTAGCCCATGTTCTTCTTTACAATTACCAACGTTAAACTTTGAAGATCAACATCTTTATTCTCATGTATATATATATATATATATATATATATATATATATATATATATATATATATAATATATATATATATATATATATATATATATATATATATATATATATATATTTTTTTTTTTTTTATGTCTCCTCCGGTGGGCAAAGGCCAAAGGCCTACCAATATCCACCGGAGTTGGGAAGCAATCAGATTCGGGGTCGCTAAAGACCGACGTGACCCGATACACGGCGTTTGAAAGTGTGCAAGTCAAAGGAAGTTGGGAAAACAGATAAAGGGAGTGTGTTCCAGACTTTACCAGTAGAGTACATGTAAGATTGAGCATAGCGGTTAAGTCTGGGTCGGAGAGTTGGACAGAGAAAGTATGAGACTGTGTAGAAAGACGTGTCGCACGAGCCCTTCTCAGTGGAGGAGGTATGCGACGTGAGAGTTCAGAAGAGCAATGTCCGTTGTAATAGCGATAGTATAGAGAGAGTGACGCAACAATTCGACGGGAAGAAAGAGATTGGAGAGAGTTAGTAAGAGCAGGAGAGTTGATAAGACGAAAAGCCCTAGACTCCACCTTTTCAAGATGAGCTGTATGTGTGGACCCACCCCAGATATGCGAGGCATACTCCATACAGGGGCGAACAACACCCCTATACAGAGCAAGCAACTGGGGTGGCGTAAAAAAACTACGAAGGCGCCACAGAACACCCAACCTCTTAGAAGCTTGTTTAGAGAGAGAAATAATGTGATCTTTCCAAGAAAGATCACGAGAAAACGAAACACCGAGAATATTGAGAACAGATGAAGGTTTGAGTTGAGTGTTTTCGAAGAAGATGTCATAGTTGTGTGGAAGATTGTGTCGAGTAGAAAGATGGAGGAATTGAGTTTTTGAGGCATTGAAAACGACCATGTTTTCTCTGCCCCAATTTGAAATGAGAGATAGATCAGAGGTCAGTTGCTCCAAGGCAATCCTTCTTGCGTCTAATAACTGCTGTTGGGAGGGACGTCTTTCAAATTGAAAGGAATAATGAAGGGTGGAGTCATCGGCATAGGAGTGTATAGGAGACGAAGTAATAGAAAGAAGATCATTGATGAAAATTAGAAAAAGAGTTGGAGAAAGGACAGATCCTTGAGGAACACCACTATTTATAGATTTATAGGAGGAACGGTGGCCGTCTACAACAGCTGCTATAGAACGACCAGAAAGGAAATTAGATAGGAGGTCACAGAGAGAAGGATAGATTCCGAAAGAGGGAAGTTTGGAAATCAAAGCTTTGTGCCAGACTCTATCGAAAGCTTTCGATATGTCTAGCGCCACAGCGAAAGATTCACCGAAACCCCGAAGAGCGGAGGACCAAGAGTCAGAAAGTAGGGAAAGAAGATCACCAGTAGAACGTCCTTTACGAAAGCCATACTGGCGATCAGAGATAAGATTGGAAGAATTTGAGATGTTTCCAAATCTTCCTGTTAAGGATAGATTCGAAAACTTTAGAAAGAACGGAGGTTAAAGAAATTGGACGATAGTTAGAGGGTTGAGAAGGGTCCCCCTTCTTCGGTACAGGTTGAATGAGAGCACGTTTCCAACAAGAAGGGAAGATCGAAGTAGAAAGGCAAAGACGAAATAGTTTACCAAGGCAGTGTGCAAGCTCAGAAGCACAAGTTTTGAGAACCGCAGGAGGAATACCATCAGGACCATACGCCTTCTTAGTGTTAAGCTCAGAGAGAGCAGAAATGACATCTTTAGAAGAAATTACAATGTTAGGCATAAATGAGTTGGAGGGGGTTGTAGGAGGAGGAATAGCTCCGGAATCGTCCAAGGTAGAGTTAGAGGCAAAAGTTTGGGCGAAGAGTTCAGCTTTAGTAGAAGGTAAAATGGCAGTTGTGCCATCAGAAGATACTAGACGAGGGAAAGAGGAAGAAGCAAAGTTAGAGTTGACATTTTTTTGCGAAATGCCAGAAAGGGCGAGATGAAGAAGAACCAGAAAGATTATTGCATTTGCGGCGGAGAAAAGAGTTTTTGGTATCTCGAAGAATAGATTTTGCACGATTCCGGGATGAAATATAAGTAGCATGAGTTTCAGGAGTTTGAAGACGACGGTAATCTCTGAAGGCAGTATCCCTGCGGCGGATAGCGCGAGAACAAGCAGAGTTAAACCAAGGTTTGTTAGGTTTAGTAGAAGGGAAAGAATATGGAATGTACGCTTCCATGCCATATATATATATATATATATATATATATATATATATATATATATATATATATATATATATATATATATATATATAGGGATGGAGCGATACCAAAATTTTTACCGATACCGATAAAAAATTAGCCGATACCGATTACGAATATACCAATTTTTTACTTATAAGAATATATATATATATATATATATATATATATATATATATATATATATATATATATATATATATATATATATATATCAGACACAAGTAAGGCTCTAGGGGCCTGTCAGTGAGGCCAGCACTCGTCTCTATCTAGATCTGTCGTAAATAATTCCATCTGCCACCAACTGTTCCATCATAGGCAGCTGATGCACCTCAGTGAATCCCGAACTGACTCCATTCATCTCTAATTTGTATCCCTCTCGGTCTTCTTAATCTTGGCCTGCACTCTCACCTTCCTCTAGTCTCTCTCCCCTCCTGCATCCTCCACAAGTGTCCCAACCATCTCAGTCTTGCTACATCTATCTTTTGATTAATTGGTTCAACCCCTATACTTTATCTAATTCTTTCGCTTCTTATCCTCTCCTTCCTGGTTCTTCCCACCATCAAACGCAACACCCTCATCTCTGTTGCTTGAATTCTGCTTTCTTCTCTTGTTGTCGCACTTCCAAGTCTCCGTTCCATATTACAAAATTGAGGTTAGAGTACTTTCAAAAATTACTTTCTTTACTCCTATATCCATTCTTTTGTCTGCCAAGACTGGGTACAGCGCTCACACCATTCTTCCGTATTTCTCCATCCAGTTGGTGATTTCCAGCATAATTACTTCATTCCCTTGTGAATACTTTCTCCTCCCCAAATATTCACATCTCTCTACCAACAATCACCTCCTCGCCATGCACCTTCAGCACAAGCTCCTCTTCCTCTTCCTCCCTTCTAATTATTAACAGTTCTGTCTTTTCAACATTCACGATCAATCACACCTCTTTTAGCTTTTCATCAAAACTTGTTATCACCTATCTTAACTTCTCTCTATCTTGGCTCTCTCTCTCTCTCTCTCTCTCTCTCTCTCTCTCTCTCTCTCTCTCTCTCTCTCTCTCTCTCTCTCTCTCTCTCTCTCTCTCTCTCTCTCTCTCTCTCTTTATATATATTAATATTATATATATATATATATATATATATATATATATATATATATATATATATATATATATATATATATATATATATATATATATATATATATAATATATATATATATATATATATATATATATATATATATATATATATATATATATATATATATATATATATATATATATATATATATATATATATATATATATATATATATATATATATAATTATATCTCCTCTGGTGGGTCCTACTAATTTCAGAACCTAATCGTTAAAATAGAAAAAGAGAGTGTGTTTCAGACTTTACCAGTTGTTGTGTATATAAGATTAGGCATAGCGGTTAAGTCTAGGATCAGACAGTTGAACAGAGAAAGGATAAGACTGTGTAGAATATCGTGTTACACCAACGTGTTCTCAATGGAGGAGAAAAGCAACGGAATAGTTCAGAAGAGCAAGGTCCATTGTACTAGCGATTGTATTTAGTGAGTTACTCAGCAGTTCTACAGGCAGAAAGAGACTGGAGAGAATTAGTGAGAAAATAAGAGTTCTTTAGACGAAAAGCCAGACTCCACCTTGTCAAGGAGAGCTGTGTGAGTGGAACTACTCCTGATGTATGAGGCGTATTCCATACAGGGGAGAACAACACCCCTATAAAGATAAAGCAACTGGATTGACGTAAAAAAATCACGAATGCGCAACAGAATACTCAACCTATTAGAAGCTTGTATAGAGATTATTAAGGACAGATGATGGCTTGAGTTGCGTGTTTTCGAAGATGTTATAGTTTTGTAGAAGATAGTCTCGAGTAGAGATATGGAGGAATTGAGTTTTTGAGGCATTGAAAAAAAAATGTTTTCTCTTCCTCTTCCTCAATTTCTTCCTCAGATATTCCAAGTCAACCTTTCTAGTGTCAAATAACTGTTGCTGGGAGGGGCGCCTTTCAAACTGAAAGGAGAAATGATTGGTGAGATCATCAGCATAGGATCGGATAGATGATGAAATAATAGAGAGAAGATTAATAATGAAAAGTTTAAAAAGTTTTGGGGATTGGACAGAATAAAGAGGAACACCACTATTAGCAGATTTAAAATATGAACGGTGGCCGTCCACAACAGCAGCTATAGATCATCAGAAAGAAAATCAAAGAGAAGGATAAATTCTGAAAGAGAAAGTTTAGAAATCAAAGATTTGTACCAGTCCCTATCTAAGGCTTTCAAAATATCCAGCGCGATAGCAAAATTCACCGAAACGCCGTAGAGTGAAGACAAAGTCAGAGAGAATAGAAAGAGATCACCAGTACAGCGCTTTTCTTATGGAAGTCATACTAGCGAAAAGATAAGATTTGAAGAATTGAGATGTTCCAATTGAGGTTTTGAAAACTTTAAATTAATATAAATTAAATATAATATATATATATATATATATTATTATATTATATATATATATATATATATTATATATATATATATATATATATTATATATATATATATATATATCTGAGGCTGCTTTGAGTTTAACCTTTTTTTTTTTACAAAGGTATTTGACGAATAAGCGCTTGTAAATTTGGAACATGAGAAGAAGTAGGGGAAGGAGAAGTGGGAGCATAACACTCCAATATGAGTCAAGGGTACACTAGAGACCCTCTGAGAAGGTGAAAAGCGAAAAAGAACGAACCAAAGGGCAAGGAAGTGAAACGAAATGGTCTAAATTCTAGACCATACTGTCACTCCCCGGGTATGCCTAATAAAGGGTACTTGCATCGCTTTGGAGGTGATACGTTCTCCCCTACACACACACACATACATATACAATATATATATATATATAATATATATATATATATATATATATATATATATATATAATATATATATATATATATATTATATATCATGTACCTTGGTTACCATCTTAATATGTTACTAACGGATTAATCAAGGATTAAAATAAAAATAAAATATTTAAGAAAACAAACCAAATGGTAAGAAGTAAATGGCGTGAAAATAAATTGAAAAACAATTTTTTGCATTGAAAAAATAAACTTTTAGTGGAAACAACATATAATGTTCGGGAAACAAAATTATCGCGAAACGGCGTTTTAAAATATTACGTAATATTAATTAAATTACATAATTTAATAAGCCAAAGGGACGAAAAAAATTTGGTATCGGTATCGGTATCGGCCATTCTTAGCCGATACTGATACCGATACCGATAATACCAAAAAAATGTGCCGATACTGCGATGATACTTCATCCGAATATATATATATATATATATATATATATATATATATATATATATATATATATATATTATATATATATATATATATATATATATATATATATATATATATATATATATATATATAATATATTTAATTCCCCCGCTCCTACCTCATCGATTTGTTTTATTTTTGAAAACTCCGTATCCAAAAAAATTTTGAGTTAAGTCAACTGGATCGACTTGCACATGGATCACAAAGTTTTATTTTAATGAAACGTAATGAACCTTTGCACAATTTCAACCATTCTTCATAGAAATATATGATTTTGTAGGAAAATACATTACTGTAGTTACGTAGATGAAACATGTTTCAACTCTAAGATCTTAAATGGTGCTGATTTTTGGGATACAGCCAAAATTTTAAAGATGAAAGAAAATAACATAATAATAAAAATTGAAAAGCTTTACAAAGAATACGAATCAATAAACAAAGGAAGGACTCATCTTTCCTTAAGTCAAAAAGCTCGAGAGAAGATATTTAGAAATCAATTGCAAAACCTTTTTGATGTCGCTCAAGCAAAGCAGATGATTTAAATGAATTAAAAAATATAGAAGATAAAGCCTTCTTAATTACGCAACTTGAAGAGGAAAGAAGAGGAAGAATAAATACTTGTAGACAGAGATCTAATATGAAAAGAAATTTGAAATTGCGAAAGATAAGAAGGACTTGCTGAGCATAGTTGACGAACCAGAGAATAATTCCGCATTAAAAAGTTTAGTACATCTAGAGTCCACAAGTGGATCCTCGTTCACATTCCAGGTGTTGGTGGGTTTTGTCGCCAGATGGAAAGTCATATCTTTTGCAGGCTCCTGGTAATCTTACGTTTAGTGAGCTTATAGGGTTTGGTACTCTGGACAAGCTTAGGCCTTTTTGTTTGCCCGAATATTTTTTTTTATACCGATAGGGAACGTTCCGTGCCTTTTTTTATAGCTTCCATTCTCTTTGTCAAATTAGTTGTACATTTAGTGGAAAACGGTCCCATTCTGTAAACGCTTATAATAAATTTTTGTTGGTGTCATCTCCGCAAAGAG
>SEYY01007563.1:0-12500 GCA_009176605.1 Armadillidium nasatum
TTTGTAATGCTTATATATAAGGTAATCATAGTGGAATCTGAATCTTAACCTAGTTCAACCTAAGATACAATAAGGTATAAAGTACCGGTATATATATATATATATATTATATATATATATATATATATATATATATATATATATATATATATATATATATAATATATATATATATATATATATATATATATATATATATATATATATGTAAGATATAAGGGAGACCTTCTTTTAGGGGCTACCCTCCTCTCGGGGAAGGAATCTATACCTCGCCTCCCATTCTTTTATAGCATAGCGGTAGATAATACTGTCATATTTTAGTGAAAAAAAAAATTTAAAACTTGAAATAGGTCTTAAAAAAAAAAAAAAAAGGGGGGGGAGATAAGGAAAAAATGTTCCCTGATAATGAGTATAACCTGTCTATGTCAAACGTTGAGTCCGAAAGCTCCAAGGATACATTACTACAGCCCTTAAAGACAGATGAGAAGAATGAATAAATAGTATTTAAAAATCAATTTTTAAATTTTTTTCATAATGTATGTTTTTATTTTCATATTGTAGTGAGCATATGACGACACAAAAAGATTTACGTTTAAACATTTGTATATTTTAAAAGAGAAGAAAAAGAGAAGCGTGCCATGAGTAATGAAAATAATGTAAAATAACATCATATAAAAACACTAGGTCACGGAATTTCATGAAACTTGGCACAGGAATCCCTTTTAATTTTTAAATTTCCTGATCCTCTTTGTAGCAGCCCGTTAAAGTTCGGATTTTAGCAAAATTTTGACCCACATCTATCAACTTCAAGAGGCTACTGCTCTAAAACATTTGAACTATTTGTAATCAAAAAGGGTAGAACTTTTATTTGATATTAATTTCACACATGTACAATGATTTTGAAAATTTTGATAGAAATTCTAAGGTTTTTGCCATCCCTCCACCACCACTGGACATCAATTCCTTACTTTTTTTTGTAGGTCTATTTATTGTCTTTGTAATATTAAGTAAATATGAAAAATGTAAGAAATGAAACTACTCCTTAGACCTTCGCTGAGATATAATAAAGTCAAAATTATCGTCAAAATATTAAGTTATAAAAATCTTTAAAACCACAAAACCTCTTTGTGTCGTAAGCTATAATATGGGTTTTAAAACCATTGAAAAAAACAAAAACAAATGAATACATGCAACATAGACAGAGAATAGAAAATATGAAAATTAAAAGATTAAAAGATGACATACCACGACACATTGCATGTAACTCAAAAGTAGTGAAGCATATGGAAGAAGGAAAAGTTTCTAACACATTACCAGCACAAAACATGAAGTTATTAAAAAGAGAGAAGTTTAAAGAGCTGGACAGTGAAGAATGTGATTTTAAGGGAAGATGAATAGCATAAGCTCACGTAGAAGGGAAAGATTAAAGGAGAATTGTTCACTAAGAGGAAGACCAGAGGAGCAGTGTCCACTAAGGGGAAAATCAGAGAAGCATATCCACTAAGAGTAAGATCAGAGGAGCAGTGTTCATACTCTATGCAATTGCAGAAGTCATCTGTACATAAGAGCAATCAACTGAGGTGGTGTCAAGTGGTTCAGAAGATGCCTTAGAACTAACCTTTTAAAACTCTTTTCAATGAGAGAAACAAAATGATTCCACTAATCGAGATTGACAGAAAAAGAAATACAAAAAATTTTGAGGAAAGTTGATGGCTTCATTTGAACGATTTCAAATTAAATTATAGTCGAGTTGACGAATGCTTCTAGTAGAAAATAAAAAGGAGAAGAGTCATTTGAAGAATTGAAAAACCATTTTTTCTCGACTCCCGTAATTGCAACCATTTTTACAATTTCTAAAATAAAAAGAGTAAAATAAACTTGTAATCAACATGAGAAGGATAGTAAGAAGTGACTGAGAGAAGATCCTTAATGTACAAAGAGGATAGAGGATACAATCCAATCTTGATAAAAGTCTATGATCTCTCTCTTTCACTAAAGTTAGAGAGAGAAGGAATTCCTTGCATAGCGTATGTGGTAATAAATCAGACTCATGGCAGAGGTGGAACGGTTCAATTCTCACAGAGAAATTCTATAAGGTTTTCCTCTTCAAATAAAGGCAAAAGGCTCCAAAACGTGAACTAAATGAAATCTTTAAAAGTAAATACAATGTCAGGCATTGGATGTGAGCATGGAAATAAGGGAAGAGGAATCATATTATGTGGAATTAGAGGTAAATGTTTGATCGACGAGTTCAGTCTCAAAAGGTAATACAGCTGTAGAGCAGTTAAAATAAAGATAATAGAGAAAGAGCAAAGTTATCATTTCTGGTAGAGTGAATGGGAAGAAAAGGAATTAGAAATATTATAATAATATTCGGAGATAATTTTTGATAGGACAAATTTAGCAAAATTCTATCATAAAATATTAGTAGCAAGAGACTAATGAATTTTATGTAGATGAAATCTTTGTGAGGAATAGAATAAGAACAATCAGAAATTGACTCATTAATTTGTATGAATTACTGTTATATTAAAAAATAAATCAAATAATAATAATAATAATAAATAATAATAATAATAATAAATCAAAATTTACCTTTAATTCTTTATCAGTCAACTTGTTGAGAAGAACCGAAGGAGACTTTGATGTTAAAATTTGTGAGAAGAATCTCTCTTCATCTGATTCAAATTGTGCCTCTGAACCATCGTCATTTACTTTATTCAACAATGATTGAACATTTTTCAGGGTCACAAATTCCTGTAAATGAAATTGACTCAGTAATAATAATAATAATAATAATAATAATAATAATAATAATAATAATAATAATAATAATAATAAATAATAAAGAAGTTTTTCATTCAATTAATAATGTTTATAATTTAAGCAAAATGTAACCACAAATTTGAATTGCCAAACCTTTAAGTTCTGAGTACAAAATTTCTTCTCAACCATCATCTGATTTTCGGATTTTATGACATCATTTTTTACCAATTCTTCATCAAATATGGATTCCTTCTCTGATTTTCTTAACTCTGATCTTATTAATGGCTTTTCATCTAGTTCTTCATTTTTAATAGCTTCAGCTAAAGCAAAACGCACTTCATTGCTGGGAAAGATCTAAAATAAAAACAAAGAATATTAATAACCTTAACGGAATGTAATACAACAAAAATCAAACCTAAGTATGATAAAGATACATGAAGAGAAACTGATCTTGTTCTTTCAGGACAGTAAGTAATGAATCACAGGGTTGGTGATTTTTTTGATTTTTTTTAAAAAAATCAAAAAAATCAAAAAATCAATGATTTTTTTTTATTTTTAAAAAAAATAATAAAAATATTTTTCTTTATCCGTTTTATTTTGTCATATTTTTTGATACATAATGATATAACAGATATATTAGTTCCTTCTTACTGTGTTAAAAAACTTTAAAGTAGTTTATATATTAGAAATATAACTTCCTTAATATTTGGTTCAAGATTTCATATAGTGTAATACAAGAATCTGATCTTCATTAATATAATTTATCCAATATAGAACTGTTAGAGTTTAGAATTCCTAATATATATTCAATCAAATCTTCAAGAAAATTTTATTGAGCTTTAATCTAATGCAATTTGAGGTTATAGACAAAAGAGAAAAGAAAATTCCTTTTAATTTTCAACCATTTAAATTTTTATACAACATTATAAGAAAACAATATTCCTCTATATAAATTATAAAAGAAAGAAAATTTAAGCACTTTTGATGCATAATCATTAATCCATAAATTAAATACATTACTTATAAAAAAAAAAAAAAAAAAAAAAAAAAAAATATATATATATATATATATATATATATATATATATATATATATATATATATATATATATATATATATATATATATATATATATATATATATATATATATATATATATATATATATATATATATATATATATATATATATATATATATATATATATATATATATAGCAAGTATATTTTGTTAATATCTTAAAACTTTTTATTTGTACCTGATTTTGATCCAATCCACAAATCTCATCTGAAAGTTCATCATTCACTGCCTCTTCCTCCTCAATTTCAAAAGACTCTTCTTTTACTTCTATTTCACTCTTCAGTTCATCATTTGCTGCCTCTTCGTCTTCAGTATCAAAAGGCTCTTCTTTTACTTCTATTTCACTCTTCATATCAATGGATTTGTAGCAATTTCTCTCCTGTGATAATTATTTGTAAAGAATCAAATCATAAAATACTAACATTAAAAATACTACTACTACATTAACTATTTTTCCATTGATTGAAAAATAATTCTGTTTTAAAAGTAAAGTAGAGAAAGTCATTGTTAAAGTATTTGGGAAACAAGAATTAGAGAATTGATAGAATTCTATTGTATCTTTATTAAACTAAAGTTAAGAAAAAATTTATATTTTGATTTCTTTCAAAAATTAAATCACAATCCTTGATTGCTAAAAATATCAGGGAATTAGATGGGCTATTAGAGTTCTCCACTCTAGATGAGTAAACTTATTTGAAACTGACACCCATATAACTAACAAAAAATGGAAATAAACTATCTAAAAATAAATATATATTGCAAGTAGGAACCGACCGGGGCCCCGGCCAACTCCGGCCAAAAATCAAGGAAAACCGGGGTTAAAATGGCAAATTATACTTAAATTTTTATTTTTTTTAAAAAATTTTCAGCCGATTCTGCTGAAACTTTCAGTTATATAGATTTTTTACCGGTAAGAAAAGTCCATTTCTAGCGTTTTTCCGAGGTCTATTACGGTTAAAAAATTTTTTTTTTTTTTTTTTTTTTTTGAAATTTTACCCTTTTTTAATTGAATGGCGGTGCCAAACCACTTTTTAGAATGAGCTGAAAATTGGACTATTTATTCAAAATTAAATGGGATACAAAAGTCTCTAATAGACTTTTGTTCCCAGAGTTATAGGAAAAATGTTATAAGCCAAAAACTGACCAACTATAGAAAAAAAAAATTTTTTGAACTAAAAAAATCCACCTTTTCAGACAAAATTTTTTAAAAAAAAAATACAACTATGACATTTCCTATTTTTGGTGTGTATAGAGGAGGGGTGGGGCTACAAATTCCTCTATGTACTTTATTCGATGACATTCGTTGGTTTTTGAGATATAGCCTTCAAAAAGGTCCATTTTTGGCCAAATTTCAAAAATTCCCAAAGTTTGAGAGGCTATATCTCGCTTCAAACAAAGAGCATTTAAATATGCACTAAATAAATATTGTTGCCCTGCCCTCTTCTAAACAATATTCACAAATAAAAAAAAATAGTAGGTAGCGTTTTTTATAAATAATTTTTTCCTCCAGAAGGGTACGATTTTTGCAAAAAATTTTTCAAGTGCTTATATAACTTTTTTTTCTAGACGTGATATCAAAAACCTATTCCCACCAATGCAAGAAATTGGGGCAAAGGTATTCAGCTAAATTTTCAGCTCATGTGGACCAGTGGTTTGATCCAGTTATTCATTTTTTTCAACTTTGGGTCCAAATAAGTTTCAAACCGTTATAGACTCAAAAAAATGCTCGAAATCAACTCAGAACTTCGTGAAAAAATTCACATACTTTGAAAATTTCAGCTCAATCAGTCAAATAATAAAAAAAAAAAATTTCAAACAAAATATAAGAAAATTAAGATTTTTTTTCTTTTCTGTTTCTTTTGACCGCTCCTTTTCTGCTAGTGAATGTTCATCTTTGTGTTTTGATTTTAGATACTCCAAAAAGATTTGGTTGAAATTTTTTTACTTGTAGCACCCGGAAGGTTCTCTTCTAATTTTCTGACTGCAGATGTTAACATTTAGCTATTTCGAGCCTATCCTGAAACATTGTAAAGTATTCAAATACTGCAGAAGCTGATCTTTTAGCCATTTGACTGAAAGTATAAACAAAATAATAATTTTTAAATAATGCAGCTAAATGATACAAGTTTGATACATGGCAATAAAATAACAATGATATGTATAAATACAGGTTAAATTGATAATTTTATATCTTACATTTTTTCAAACTTTACCTTAGGGTCTTACTTAGGTAAACCTGTTGAATCACTATTATGAATTAGAATTTTTTTTTTTTTAATTTTTGTACTTTTTTTAAACTTTAACTATACAAAATTGTAATTTTTTGATTTTTTTTTTTTTGAGAAAATGCATATAATCATTAATTTAAGTGAATGTTGGCTATTCTACTCCTTCCTTACAATTAAATAAACCTTATTTCTAATTTTCTTAACCTTAAATTTCAGTGCTTTTGACCTCTTTACAAATTTTAGGAAACTCCGGCCAGAACCCCGGCCCCGGCCAAATTCCAACCCCGGTCGGTCCCTAATTGCAAAATTTATTGAAGATTTTTAAATTAAATGTTTGATCTATAATTTTTATTTTTTCTTTACATGTTGTCAACCACTACGGGAAGAGCCCTTTACAAAGATGGGTCAAAATTATGGAAGAAAAATACTCGCCCAATCCCAACACTAAGTAAAACCTTCAGTTGAGTGCAGATGGAAGTCTTAAAGAGAGGAAGATTAAAAGAAGCAGAGTTTGTCGCAAAGTGGAAAGCACTACAATGAATAAGTCTGGAGTATTGGTGAACCACAAGCGTGTTTAAGAATTAGTTAAATGTTCCAGATCATTGAGAATACAGAATGATTTAGCCTCCTAACAAACTGTATTAGTGTGATGTAAGGTGAAATCCCCATATAAAGGACCTTAGCATTTAGGGGAAATTTTAAAGTCTGGTGGGAGGTTGTGCAGGAACACAAGATAATGGTGGTAGTGGTAGTAGTAGTAATAGGAAGGAAGATTTCAAGCCATAAAATATCAAAATTAGGTGATTCAAGATTCAAAAGACACGTTACAGGAGTGTTAATGTTTTTATAGACACAGACAAAAGTTTAGGTGTACTAGAGAAGGAATCCATGAATAACTAGGGCTAGACGAAGCAGAATGTTAGGATGAGAGGTAGAAATTTGTAAAAAACCTTTGCGCTGTTCCCACCTTCGTAACCCTAAACAATGAAACCAGACATTACTGCTCAAGCTGGTGATAAATAAATTAAAATAATAATTATGCAAACTAGCAAATGTCTGTGTCTTTTTAAATATTTGAATGCACACACACAAAAAATTCTCTGTGAATATATATATAATATATATATATATATATATATATATATATATATATATATATATATATATATATATATATATATATATATATATATATAATAAATAATAATAATAATAATAAATAAAAAAAAAATTATATAAATATATATATATATATATATATATATATATATATATATATATATATATATATATATATATATATATATATATATATATATATATAATATCCAATTTAGTAAGTTTGTTTTGACTGCTATTTAAATGGCTTGCCCAAAATGTAATACAGAGCCTTTAATACTTCCGGAGGTTTTCAGAAAAAATCCACTCAAATTAATAAAATAATACGAATCATATTTTATTTTGTAGATTGATCTCATAATAATGGACTTTCAGGTTGTGCTTTTAAATATAAAGAATTTTTATCTCAAATAAAAACCATATTTATTTGCGGCACAACTAAATGCAATTTATTTTATTTTCCAATTTATATCAAAACCTCACACACACTAACGTTATTTTCACAGATTCTCTTTCTTTATCAATATAAAAAGTTTTTTAAACTCATTAAATGCTATATAATGTATAGCATTATATATACATTTGGATCCCAAAACATGTGTAAATATCAAAATAATGAAACATCATGCAGATTATTATTATTATTATTATTATTATTATGTATGCTTGATACAACACCTTAAACATTGAATTTAATTTATAAAAAAAAGAAGAAAGAAATGCAATTTATGTTCACAACATAATTTGCTTCTGTGTATAATTTTACTGTCCGTCCCTGGTTCAAGATTGATCTAGTTTGAATGAATATGACAGATGAGAATAAATTGCACTGACTACACTTAAAACTTTTTTCCTAAATTGATAACAATTAATAATAATAATAATAATAATAATAATAATAGTTTTTCCTTACCTGAATTTCTTCTAATGTTAAAAGTTGCTCTAAATGAATGCTATTTTTATCATCTTCTTCGGTATTTTCTACAAGTTCAACTTTAAATTCTTCCTCACATTTCATATCCATAATTATTAAAAGAAATATTTTTTTATTCAAAAAGTTTATAAAAGAAAATTTTTGTTTCCTGAAGAAAATAATTTTTTTATAAACCAGACTTTATTAAGTAACAATAAATGCAATCTAAAAACTAAAATTCATAATTAATTATGAAAAGTAGTTCTTATATATATATATATATATATATATATATATATATATATATATATATATATATATATATATATTAAAATAAATTTCTACAGAGTATAAGATAAAAATGTCTATAGGGCGAATCTTCTAATACGAAATTTGTAAATCATGGTCCCTAGAGGCACGGGTGAACCAGGTACTTGATGGGAGAATGGGCTCTGTGGAAACTCTTGCAGCTTCCTTTTGCCTAGATCATCTGTTAAGAGTTGATAAACCACTTCACGGTTTCTTTCCCAAATGGAACAATTATAGTAACATCGAATTATTTTCTCCACTGATCAAGCTCACGAAATCCGAGTTCCAAGTCCGACAGTGAAACATGGCTGGCTTGGCCGCTTGGCTGCTGGTGGACTATGGCTAGGGTTCAGTCAATGGTATGGGCAGCCATTTCGTGATTTCCTACCGGATCTATCATTTCTTTTTTTAAATATTTAATTAAGATAAGGCTACAAGAAATTTAAATTCAAGAGTCAAAATGTTAAATACTCATTATATGACGACAATTCCTGGCAACGATGAAGTTTTGTTTAAGAACAATGCAATTGTAAACGTTATACTGTAGGGTAAAAAGGCATGTGTCCAGTTAATAGATTCTCGTGTGATCAAAACAAAGTCAACTCAAAAGTTAAGCTTTGCCACTCCCAGGATTTTCTCTGTTTAGCAGATATTTTGAAAACCCATAGTCAGCTTTATCTACTTTAAAGCAGTGTTGGGGAATTATTTTTATTATTATTTTTTTGATGCATAAATCAAATTAAAGAAATCTTGATATTTAAGAATTCTTTTAGTTAACAAGCTTTTTTATCGGTTAGTAAAAAACACCAGAGTAATACCTAATAAGTAAATATGATTAGTTTAATTTAGTAGGTTATTAAAATTATTTCTTTAAAAAAAGTGCAAGTTATTTTAAATAATTTTATATGAAAATGACGAAAATGCAACTGATAGAACCAATTCACTGTACTTAAATTTAAAACTTTAAATAAAACAAGTAAACTATATTATATTATTATTTTTCAGAAAATTTATGGTTCTGTGCTATTAATTATTTTTTATTACGTTATTAAGATAAATATTAAAATTGAAAATATATATATATATATATATATATATTTTATTTTTAGCGTTGTAACCAAAGTTTGGTTGGAAATCTCAGCACTTAAATTTTGGAGAAAAATAAAATAATAATTTCCTTAATTAGAAAATAAGTAAATAGAGACAGTTAGGGCTTTGAATAGAATATTAAACGTAAGTGAATTGGTCTGATTAAATTAATTATTAAAAAAAAGAATCTTGGAAAAAAGGATTTTGTGGTAGATTGCTGAATGCTGATACATTTCAATCCTAAAGCTTTTTATTCTCTTTTTTTTTAATAAGTTTATTTTTATAGATACTAGATAGCTTTTATTTATTTTCTTTTAATTAGATGAAATTTGTGAATTATAAGGGTTGTTGCGTCATGGTCTTAATCGTACAGCTTAAAAAAATAAATAAATAAAAAATTAAATTAAAAAAAATATTTCTATTGGAATTTTAGACTTAATAAATTTTATATAACTCACCCGCCATTTTCAGTAAATATCCAAAGCCAGAATTCAAAAGTAAAACAGTGTTGCAGGTTTCAATAATTTAGCAAAAAAAAAAAAAATCTCTTTACATTGATTAATTTTGCCACAGCTCGATAAAATGATTAAATTTATATTAATTTTAGTTCATTTTCTTTTTTTAACTTTTATTATAATATTCTGAATTTAAAAATATGAAGACAGTGACGTTATTAAAAAAAAATAATAAAAATCCAAAAAAATTAAGTAAGAATTGGAAAAATCAACTGATTTATTTAATTTGATATTTATTATGCCAACCCTGCTTTAAAGCAAATACATAAATAAGGATAAATATAATAATATATATATATATATATATATATATATATATTATATATATATATATATATATATATATATATATATATATATATATATATATATATATATATATATATATATATATATATATATATATATATATCCTTTATTATTTAACTCAATAATATTGAGATCGGGCGATTGTGGAGGTAATAGAATATGTGAAACCTCACTCTCGTACTCGGAAACCCCATTTCTGGAAGGTTTTTGTTGTGTGTACAGGGGCTTTGTCATCCTCATAAATTGCAACACTATCAAGAACAAACATTACACCATGGGAAGAACATGGTCACCCAAAATGGTTGCATAGTTATTTGAAGGCTGTGCAGTGGCAATAATAACTTGCAACAATGATAAGGGAGAGCATCACTAGCTCTTATTGAGTGTGGACGAGTTTCACTTGCTCTGAACTCGTGATAGAGGGCAGTATTTTGTCCTTCTGGAAGGACGGCATATCCCCTCGTCGGTGAGGTGATCTCTCAAAAACAAAACAAAAAAATGAAATGATAGGTCCGGTATAAAATTTCGAAATGGCTGCCCATACCATAACTGAATCATATTGTGCACGATTTTTTTTTTTTTTTTTTTTTTTTTTTTGTATGTAATATTATTTGAAAATAAGAAGTCTCTTCATGAGATAGTTTTCATAGGGAAGGAAGTATTTTTTGTTCCTCCGGCTTTTTTCTGTTCGGCACGACTCTTTTTCTACTTAGTTTCGGCCGATGAGTGATGATCATGCTACTGCGGATGGCCTGCGCGGCCATATTCCCGTTGAACGTGAGGTCATGCGGCTATGGACAGTTGGACACCATCTCTTGGACTGAAGTTTGTAAACGTAAGAGATCTTCCCTTCTCGAAGATGGGGAACGATCGGTAATTAAGTTCAGGGGCTCTGTTGGCTCAAGGTTCTTCTTGTGTGGCGTCTGAGTTAGGTCTTCCTTCCGGTTCCAAGGAACATCGTGATTATTGTCAAATCTATGGAGGATAAAGCCATCATTACTAGGCCTAGCACAGTTACTTCACTCTTCAATGACTCGCCTTTTGGAAATATATTATTGAGGATTCGGTGTTCTTATTGGGACATGGAGTTGGCTGCAAATTTGAGTTTCTGGATTTAAGTAAACTTAACGTTGACTTGTCCAGTATCAAGAAACTGGGCCCTTATGATGTTCGTTGTTAGGTCCCTAATTTTGGGTTGAGATGATCCTCTGCTAATTCATTTTGGTAAGATAGGCCCTATAGATGTGGAAATGGATATCACTGCTATCAAGGAGGATATTCAGATTATCAGTGATAGTAGTGCAGTTATTTTGGATGTCCTTAAAGTGACATCTTGCAAGGAAAATGCTGATGGTCTTGTTATTGAGGTTTCTTTCTAACTGGTCAAAATAAAATTCTGTGGTGCCCTTCCTCGTTGGGTTGTGATTGATCACTCAGTTTATCCGGTGTCTCCTTGGGTTCCGAATGTCAAATGATGTTTCAATTGCTGGCAGTTTGGTAATAGCCAACTCTCATGTAAAGTAACAGTAAGGTGTGCCAGGTGTAGTAAATTTCATAAGGCTTCTGGTTGTATTAATGATCCTTTTTGTTACTTCTGTGGTGGGTGTCATGTCATCCGATATAGACAGTGCCCAGTTTTTCAGAGAGCTTTGCAAATATCCAAAGAGCATGCTGGAGAGATAGAGGGGGCAAGGGCTCCTCTCACTTTGGAACTCTGAAAATTAATATATATATATATATATATATATATATATATATATATATATAATATATATATATATATATATATATATATATATATATATATAATATATATATATATATATATATATATATATATATATATATATATATATATATATATATATATATATATATATATATATATATATATATATATATATATATAACTGGCTAAAAATCAAGGAAAATCAGGGTTTGCTTGCCTGGGTTAAAATGGCAAATTATACTTAAAGGAAAAAAAAAAAAAAAAAAAAAAATTTTTTTTTAATTTTCAGCAGATTCTCCTGAAATTTTCAGTGTAAATCACTTTTTCCTGGTGAAAAAAGTCTATTTCTAGCGTTTTTCTGAGTTTATAATATAAATTTTTTATTTTTTAAAATTTGACCCTTTTTCAAATAAATGGGCCAAACCACTTTTTAGAATGTCCT
>SEYY01007563.1:17500-23982 GCA_009176605.1 Armadillidium nasatum
CAGAACACCCAACCTCTTAGAAGCTTGTTTAGAAAGAGAGGTAATGTGATCTTTCCAAGAAAGATCATGAGAAAAGGAAACACCGAGAATATTAAGAACAGATGAAGGTCTGAGTTGAGTGTTTTCGAAGAAGATATCATAGTCGTGTGGAAGATTGTGTCGAGTGGAGAGATGGAGGAATTGAGTTTTGGTGGCATTGAAAACAACCATGTTCTCTCTGCCCCAATTAGAAATACGAGATAGATCAGAGGTCAGCTGCTCCAAGGCAACCCTCCTTGCGTCTAGTAACTGTTGTTGAGAGGGGCGCCTTTCAAATTGAAAAGAGTAATGAAGGGTGGAGTCATCAGCATAGGAGTGGATAGGAGATGTAAGTACAGAGAGAAGATCATTAATGAATAGTAGAAAAAGTGTTGGGGATAGGACAGATCCTTGAGGAACACCACTGTTAATAGATTTAAAGGAAGAGCGGTGGCCGTCTACAACAGCTGCTATAGAACGACCGGAAATTAAATCAGAGAGAAGGTCACAGAGAGAAGGATAGATTCCGAAAGAGGGAAGTTTGGAAATCAAAGATTTGTGCCAGACTCTATCGAAAGCTTTCGATATGTCTAGCGCAACAGCAAAAGATTCACCGAAATGCCGAAGAGCGGAGGACCAAGAGTCAGAGAGAAGGGTAAGGAGATCACCAGTAGAGCGTTTCTTACGAAAGCCATACTGGCGATCAGAGATAAGATTAGAAGAATTGAGATGTTTCCAAATCTTCCTGTTAAGGATAGATTCGAAAACTTTAGAAAGAACGGAGGTTAAAGAAATTGGACGATAGTTAGAGGGCTGAGAGGGGTCCCCCTTCTTCGGCACAGGTTGAATGAGCGCACGTTTCCAGCAAGAAGGGAAGGTTGAAGTGGAAAGACATAGACGAAAAAGTTTACCAAGGCAGGGTGCAAGCTCGGAAGCACAAGTTTTGAGAACCACAGGAGGGATACCGTCAGGACCGTACGCCTTCTTAGTGTCAAGCTCAGAGAGAGCAGAAATAACGTCTTTAGAAGAAATTATAATTTTAGGCATAAATGAGTTAGAGGGGTTGGAGGAGAAGGAACAGCTCCGGAATCGTCTAAGGTTGAATTAGAAGCAAAAGTTTGAGCGAAGAGTTCAGCTTTAGAGGAAGGTAAAACGGCAGTTGTACCGTCAGAAGATACTAAAGGAGGGAAAGAGGAAGAAGCAAAGTTAGAGTTGACATTTTTTGCAAAATGCCAGAAAGGGCGTGAGGATGTAGAGTCAGAAAGATTGTTGCATTTTAAGCGGAGAAAGGAGTTTTTAGTATATTATAATATATATATATATATATATATATATAATATATATATATATATATATATATATATATATATATTATATATATATATATATATATATATATATATATATATATATATATATATATATATAATATATATATATATATATATATATATATAATATATATATATATATATATATATATATATATATATATATATATATATATATATATTATATTAAAAACGATTTTTCCTATGATTATTATTAACTTATTGCTTGATTGGTTGATTAATATAGAATTAAGTTTTTAAAATTTTTAATATTATTATGGCCCTTGTACGTTTAACTAGGAAAAAGAAAAAAGGAAAAAATAAATAATTTGTCATATAGTATTCTAGAAATAACTAATTTAGGTTTTCCTCCTCATCCTTTCAATTAGCAAAATAAGAAAACACGAGTATAATTAGCTCAAATTACATTAAGTAAATGCTGTACTGTTGAAATGGCATATGTGTAGTCCTTCATTGTAGCATCTTCATTCCTTTTTCTCAAAACTTAGGAATTTTTTTTTTATTTATTTAATAGCCTTCAATAATTTGATTAGATTTCTGTTTAAACAGTTCAAAAAGTTGTTTATTGACTAATGAAATGATCAGAGACTTGTGGTTTAAATTTTTCATTTAACAAAACCAATTTTGTTATCTTCACAAGATGTCCTGTAAATAATCCCTCTCATGTAACCATGCTTGGTATGAGATTCAAATACTGTTACAAATAATTCTTGTATTTTATTTGGTTAACATGTAATATAAATGTTTAATTTATTAATGGTAAAGCAGAGAAAGCAATTTCTTAAAGTATTTTGAATATAAAAATTAAGAATGAGGTAGAAGAATTTTATTGCAGCTTTATAAAACTATTTTGAAGTATAGTCTATTGAATTTTTTGCTTTACTTCTTCTCAAAGATTAATGCATAGTCCTAAATCACTAATAAAACCAGGGAATTAGACTGACTGTTGCAGTTCTCCATTAGAAAATTGGACTTAGGAACTGAAGTTATTGATAGTTAATTTTAATAACCTCGAAATGTGAAACTTTGTAGTTCACTTGCAACTTTTAAAAGGTTAAATTAACCTTTGAATGGCTAAAGAATGATATTGTTTATTATAATTCAACCTGATTTTAGCTATTTATTTATAGCTAAATTCGAATCTTTGGCATTTAAATATAATCTCGGTTCACAAATAAAGTTTAACTTCAATTTTTAATTTATTTTATAAAAACAGGAAATTTTTTGTATCGTTCTGAGATATTTTTGAGAAAGTAAATTTTGAGTCGATTATGGACATTAAAAGCGAAGTTGAAATTAACGAGGAACTCTTGAAATGTTCGGAAGATTATTTAAACGAAGATCTAAACTTTGAGCAAGATGTTAAGGTATGAAAATTATTATTATTATTATTATTATTATTATTATTATTATTATTATTATTATTATTATTACTATCAAATGAGGTAATGTGAACTTTTTTTTTCATTTATTTTTGTCCAGTTACAACCACTATTAATTAGATATTACGGTATATATATATATATATATATATATATATATATATATATATATATATATATATATATATATATATATATATATATATATATATATATATATATATATATATATATATATATATTACTGAAGAACAAAATTAACGCACCACTGGAACAAATGTCAATAGGAGGATTCTGAAACATTCAAAACAGGTAGTAACATTGTTAATATACAGCACATGGTTATACCTAATGGGGATAATGTGGTGCCCTACCGTGGGAACCCCCGGGACCCTGGAACACCGTGGCATATACTGTAAGTAGGGTGTGTTGCAAAATTGCAGGGTGTATGTGCATGCCACCTGTACCTTGTGTGGCCTCTTCTTGCATGTGTGACTAACATGAGGTCCTTGATGGTTTCCTGTGGCAGTTCCTCCCATAGGCGTACAACCTGTTGTCGCAGGTCGTTAAGGCTGTGTGGCTGGTGCTGTAGCCGTTGATGCTGCCTTTTCAGTGTGTCTCAGAGATGTTCGATGGGGTTTAGGTCTGGACTGTACGCTGACCAGTCCAATGTTCGAATCCCTACCGTGTTGAGGTAATCACCAACACATCTGGCTACGTGCAGTCTGGTGTTATCCTACATGAGGACGAAGGCTTCACCGATACAGGGGTCAAATGGTACAACATACGGTTCGAGTATGTCCTTTAAGTATCGGTGCCCGGTTAGGTACCCTGCATCGAAAACGGGCAACTCCGTGCGGGCATGGATAGATATACCACTCCAAACCAAAACGGACACACACCGAAAGCACTCATGGTGCCTCCGATAAATTCTGGAACGTCCTTCGGAGCTGTGCAGATTGAATCATCACTCGTCCGTAAATAGGATACTCGCCCAATCCTGGGGCCGCCAATGCAGGTGTGTTGTGCGAAAGACATCCTTGCTCTACGGTGCTCCCTGATAAGTGGGAGCCCTCTTGCCGGCCTCTGTGGGTGGTATCCATGTTCCACGAGGCGATGTCGAATGGTATTCGTGCTAACATGGGTCTGATGGACAGCCTGCAGCTCGGCACGATGGTCACGTGGTGTTGTATGTCGATCGCGAGCTGCCATTAACCGTATATATCTGTCCTCTACGGCCGTTGTTGCTTCCGATGGTTGTATAGGAGACCCCGAACCGTCGACTCCAGTTGGCGTTGGCCGTACCCTTCAGCTGCCTTGTGATTGCCACACAGTCGTTACTTATCAAACTCCGTCGTAACCTCTCCATATTTCTTGCACAAACATTAAAGATTGAATACTCTCGATACCCGGCATACCCGTGACGTTACTTCTCTAACCACGTCACTCATCGAATTTGACTGGTTTGCCCTTTTACCATATTTCGTCGATATTGCATCAATGCTAAACTGCATTTTTTGGGTAGGCACGGGCACACACCTCCACACACAGGCACTCCCATTACCCTACAATGTCGTCGGAACCTCCCAAGTGATATATTGTAAATGGCACGTTAATCTTGCTCTTTAATATATATATATATATATATAATATATATATATATATATATATATATATATATATATATATATATATATATATATATATATATATATATATATATATATATATATATATATATATATATCGACTTTCTTTTACTAAGATTCATACTGGAAAGCAGGTCCTACTTATAGGCTGCTATTCTTCCTAATTCTGAAGAACGAATAATCGCTAAATATTTAGCAATACTTGGGGATTATAATCTGACCTTTGATAAACGTGAACTTGGTGGTTTTGTGAAAGACTATTTAGATACAAAATGTAGGTCAGTAGCTTTCTTTAAAGAAAATATGCCAGGTGAATATTGACTAAGTGTATTGAGTATTTTAACAACTTGGAAAAGACCTTGGTAGGCGTTAGTCCAGAGTTTATAATAAATTACGATGAAACAAACTTGGTGGACGATCATGGAATACACGTAATGCCATTCTGTAAAGGAAGTAAATATGCAGAACGTGTAACGAACACTTCCAAAACAGCTGTGTCTTATGTTTGCTGCAAGTGATGCAGGAAAAGTGCTTACCCCTTACTCCATCTATAAAGGGGCAAGACTTCTAGATGTCCATATATAAAGTCGTCCAATACACTGCCAATATAATACAAGCAATATATATAATACTGCACTGTCAATGTTAAATTCTTAAGAAAAGCAAATCGCTCTAAAAGCTATTCAAAAAAACTTAAAATGAAGATGTAAGTAATGAACAAGTTAATCAAATATTGAAGAAATTTTCACTTATTAATTTGAAAAGAGAACTATTCATCTTTAGTGACACATTTGGTAATATATTTTTTAAGAAAAAGATCAAAATGGTAACAATTATACTCTGTTTACATTATTACCCCAAGCCAAATTATTGAGATTGTTTTTATTTTTATTTTTTATTTTTATTTTCTTAACACAAACTTTGAGGAGAAGTTTGGATACATTTTTTGTAAAAGTAATAAAACTATTTTTGGAACAGTATTTTTTATTATAAAATATCTTAGCATTTCCAGTTTGCATAAGAACCAGTTCAAATTATTCTATTTGATGGTATTATTATTATTATTATTATTATTATTATTATTATTATTATTATTATTATTATTATTGTAAAAATTATTTTATCTCCATCAGAATGAAAACTTTTACCCAAACATCAAAGAGGAAATTGAGATAACGGAGGAATTTTTTGATTTTAATGAAAAAAATGCCGAAAATGGTGAACATAAAAAAGGAATTTGTGGATTAGAAGAAAGTGAGGTAAGAAGAGATTATTAAAGCGTAATTTGCATTTTACTGATTTTGGTGAGACTTAAATTAAAAATATTTTTAGAGTACTACAGTAATCTCTCACTTAATTTGCCTAATTTTAAATTTCGTGATACACTTGTCAAACATATTTGACTTTTTAAAAAGGATATTAAAACATTTCTACAAATATCTTGTTCGAGCTCTTTAACTTGATAATTATCTGCATTTCTCATACGTTCTTTGGGTGCCTTAAATTAAATGGTAATTATTGCTTACTCCTTCTGGATATATTTCAGTTAATTTCTCCTCTGAGTAGTTTCTTGAGGAACATTCTCATTTGTAGAATACAAGAAGAATGTGCTTTTCATGTGTCCTTGAAGCCAACCAAATATTTTCATTACCATCATTGATACCAAATTTTTGCAGAACTCTTCAAACAAGATTCCCTTCTCTCCAAACATTACTAATTACATATTTTTAATTGTCTTTCGCAGTTATTATGTTTTAAAGGTTTTCTCCTCCATTTGATGCTTCTGCTGAAAGAGGGTTGTTATCTATGGTTGAAAATATATCAATTGCTACATTTTATATTTTTGCACAGGAAATCGTAGTAGATGTTGTCCAAAATTAACAAAGCCATTGAAATAAGATTATTTTGCTTCAAAATATTTTACACTGTTTGGAGAAAATTGCTCGTTAGACAATTTTCAAAGGAAGCTATTTTGTTAGATATTTAAGAAACAGGAAATCGTATTGAAATAAAACTAATAACATATGCCGATGACATATATTACGATACAAAACCCATCCGTACCCACAGCCACCACACTC
>SEYY01007564.1:30000-35000 GCA_009176605.1 Armadillidium nasatum
TGCATTGTAATAGGAATGAGCTTTTAATTCACATTTACTGCTTTTCTTCACCGTTGATGAAGTGCCTCAAAATGAGAAATTGAAGATGCGTCGCTCGTCAAAATGAGGTTGACACAAAGACCCTCAAAATGCCAGGCATCGCTAAGTTCGAGGGCATTTTGAACGACGGCATTAAAATATGTGTGTAAGACTCGCAAAATGCCTCCGATTTTAATAAACGGTACATCTTGAACATGTTTAGCGAATGAATGAAAATCTGATTAACGGTATGTAAAATGGTGTATGTGTATGCGTATGTGTATTTGTGTATGTGTGTATGTGTATGTGTGTGCACTATTTACATGTATATTTATTTGTGGTTTTAAGAACATTTTAGATGAAAGAAAACGTACAATTTGTTTAATTTAAATTGAATTAAAGAAAATTTCAATTAAATTAACAAAATGTAAAATAAATTTAAATTTAACTTTTAATAACCAGTTGTGATTTATAGTAATTTATTTTTATTTTAGAATTTCAGTTTTTATTTGTTTCCTATAATATATATATATATATATATATATATATATATATATATATATATATATATATATATATATATATATATATATATATATATATATATATATATATATATATATATATATATATATATATAGGCACAAGTTTACTTGAGGGAACTCTCTCTGAAACTCTACAAATTGCAAATAATGGGAAATACCCCAAATCGTCGACAGGAAAAGTAGTCGACAATATCATCATCACTCACGGGTCGGGGGTACGGGGTGCAGAGCCCCCCGTAGACAAATGCTGGGTATAACACCAAATTTAAGTTTGTTAGTTCATCAATTGTCGTAAAAAAACATTTTTTTTAAAAATCTTACTTTGAACCACAGTAAAAATTTTGTGGATCCTCAAACTGGAGCTTACACCCAAAATATTGAGGCTACATGGAGTGTACTTAAATACAAAAATTAAAAAAATATATATATATATATATATATATATATATATATATATATATATATATATATATATATATATATATATATTATATATATAATTATATATCTGATTCTTTTCCATATTATGATGTTAAATTATATAATAACACTATCCCACGCCTCACATTATATTTTTCAAACTTATTTTAATGAATTTCAATGGAATATTACGTTTAAATGAGTTTTAAATTTCACTTAACATTTTTGATTGTCAATTACCTAAAATATTGGAACGACACAGATAATATGATGAAGGAATCTGATTCTTTTCCATATTATGATGATAAATTATATAATAAAACTATCCAACGCCTCACATTATATTTTTCAAATTTATTTTCATGAATTTCAATGGAATTTTTCGTTTAAATGAGTTTTCCATTTCACTTAACATTTTTGATTGTCAATTACCTAAAATATTGGAACGACACAGATAATATGATGCAGGAATCTGATTCTTTTCCATATTATGATGTTAAATTATATAATAACACTATCCAACGCCTCACATTATATTTTTCAAACTTATTTTAATGAATTTCAATGGAATATTACGTTTAAATGAGTTTTAAATTTCACTTAACATTTTTGATTGTCAATTACCTAAAATATTGGAACGACACAGATAATATGATGCAGGAATCTGATTCTTTTCCATATTATGATGTTAAATTATATAATAACACTATCCAACGCCTCACATTATATTTTTCAAATTTATTTTCATGAATTTCAATGGAATTTTTCGTTTAAATGAGTTTTCCATTTCACTTAACATTTTTGATTGTCAATTACCTAAAATATTGGAACGACACAGATAATATGATGCAGGAATCTGATTCTTTTCCATATTATGATGTTAAATTATATAATAACACTATCCAACGCCTCACATTATATTTTTCAAACTTATTTTAATGAATTTTAATGGAATATTACGTTTAAATGAGTTTTCCATTTCACTTAACATTTTTGATTGTCAATTACCTAAAATATTAGGAACGACACAGATAATAATGATGCAGGAATCTGATTCTTTTCAATATTATGATGTTAAATTTTATAATAACACTATCCAACGCCTCACATTATATTTTTCAAATTTATTTTCATGAATTTCAATGGAATTTTTCGTTTAAATGAGTTTTCCATTTCACATTAACATTTTTGATTGTCAATTACCTAAAATATTTAGAACGACACAGATAATATGATGCAGGAATCAGATTCTTTTCCATATATATGATGTTAAATTATATAATAACACTATCCAACGCCTCACATTATATTTTTCAAATTTATTTTCATGAATTTCAATGGAATTTTTCGTTTAAATGAGTTTTCCATTTCACTTAACATTTTTGATTGTCAATTACCTAAAATATTGGAACGACACAGATAATATGATGCAGGAATCTGATTCTTTTCCATATTATGATGTTAAATTATATAATAACACTATCCAACGCCTCACATTATATTTTTCAAATTTATTTTCATGAATTTCAATAGAATTTTTCGTTTAAATGAGTTTTCCATTTCACTTAACATTTTTGATTGTCAATTACCTAAAATATTGGAACGACACAGATAATATGATGCAGGAATCTGATTCTTTTCCTTATTATGATGTTAAATTATATAATAACACTATCCAACGCCTCACATTATATTTTTCAAACTTATTTTAATGAATTTCAATGGAATATTACGTTTAAATGAGTTTTCCATTTCACTTAACATTTTTGATTGTCAATTACCTAAAATATTGGAACGACACAGATAATATGATGCTGGAATCTGATTCTTTTCCAAATTATGATGTTAAATTATATAATAACACTCCCACGCCTCACATAATATTTTTCAAACTTATTTTAATGAATTTCGATGGAATATTACGTTTAAATGAGTTTTAAATTTCACTTAACATTTTTGATTGTCAATTACCTAAAATATGGGAACGACACAGATAATATGATGCAGGAATCTGATTCTTTTCCATATTATGATGTTAAATTATGTAATAACACTATCCAACGCCTCACATTATATTTTTCAAATTTATTTTCATGAATTTCAATTTCCCTCAAGTAAACTTGAACCTATATATATATATATATATATATATATATATATATATATATATATTATATATATATAATATATATATATATATATATATATATATATATATATATATATATATATATATATATATATATATATATATATATTTATATATTTAGTTCTTCTTTTTCCCAATCATTACACTTGTAAAAAGAAAACTGCTAACTTTTTAATTCTTCGATTTTTTGATTTATTTGAAATATGTAGATCCAAGATTTCACTCTGCAAGTACAACCTAGCTTTCGCGAGCCATTTCGACTCGCCTCTTTCAGGGTGAGACTGAAAGATGCGAGTCGAAATGGCTCGCGAAAGCTAGGTTGTACTTGCAGAGTGAAATCTTGGATCTTCATATTTCAAAGAAATGTAAAAATCGAAGAATTAAAAAGTTAGCAGTTTTCTTTTAACAAGTGTAATGATAGGGAAAAAGAAGAACTAAATAAATATTAAAGTGCGTACTTATTATTTAGCACTACTCCTAAATATATATATATATATATATATATATATATATATATATATATAATATATATATATATATATATATATATATATATATATATATATATATATATTATATATATATATATATATATATATATTTCATTTTTATTTTATTTCCCATTTTTATTAAATATATAATATATATATAATATATATATATATATATATATATATATATATATATATATTTATATATATTATTATATATATATATATATATATATATATATATATATATGGCTTTATTCATGATCAGTATCCTCAAATGTCGATATTTGTAAATATCGATATTTGATTTGATATATCGGGATCGCCCCTATCTCTTCGGTCTGCCTACCTGTCAATAATATATGTGTTATATGGCTGTAGGCATGATCTTACGGCAACGGTTCAGCAAAAGGTTAGGCCTGTATACCACGGCAACGCCGGTCGTCAGGTTAAATAGGTCGAAATGGGTTCATTAGAAAACTAAATAATAATAATAATAATAATATAAAATAAAATAATCGATACTTCATAAAAAAATCGATACTTCATAAAAAAAATCGTTTGAACATGAGGATACTGATCTTGAATAATACCAAAAAATAATATTATACTATTTATATATATATATATATATATATATATATATATATATATATATATATATATATATATATATATATATATATATATATATATATATATATATATATATATATATATATTATATATATAATATATATATATATATATATATATATATATATATATATATATAATATATTATATATATATATATATATATATATATATATATATATATATATATATATATATATATATATATATATATATATATATATATATATATATATATATATATATATATATATATATATATATATATTATATATATATATATATATATATATATATATATATATATATATATATATATATATATATATATATATATATATATATATATATATATATATATATATATATATATATATATATATATATATATATATATATATATATATATATATATATTATATATATATATGTGTGTGTGTGTGTGTGTGTGTGCGTGCGTGTGTTTTCATGATAAGTGAAACAAATTCAACGCCGTTGACGATTCTTTTTGAATCTATTGGAAAAGACTCGACTCTTTTGGTAGAAAGGCAGCTTTAATCTCACTTTTGTAGCATCACACTTTCCATAATCATCAGCCATTTTCTAGACTTAAATCCTAGCCTTAAATAACGGATTTATTTAAAAAGTCTGTCAAAGAATAAGTAAAATTTACCTATATTATAAGGTAAATTTTGGTATAAGTTTATTTGGTCTTCTAGCTTGTATTTATTAAACGTTTAA
>SEYY01007565.1:0-7500 GCA_009176605.1 Armadillidium nasatum
TCAATTAAATCAATTCATTAATTAATGTTGTATTCCAAGCTGTCTCTATTTCTTATGTTCTTATTACAGAAATTAATGCTTCATTTTTCTTTAAAATTTTACGTATTGAGAGTACAGACGCTAAAAAATAAATGTCTTTTTAAATATTTATTTTAATGATTTAATAATAAATATTTAAATAACAACACAGAACCATAAAATACTTTTAAAAAATAGTATTCGTTTTATTTTTTTTTCTTAATTAAATTTTTAAATATAAATAAATTTCTATCAGTCGCATTTATCGTCATTTTTATATATATATAAAAAAAATTTAAAATAGCTTATACTTTTTTTATAAAAATTATAATTTAAAGAAACTTACTCAAGTTAATTAACTAATTATATTTATTTATTTATTATATTTAATTAATTATTATTACAGTTTAATAAGCCTCTTACTAATAAAAAAATAAAAATAATATAATATATATATTCATTTGGGAACCTTGACTTGATTAGAAATAAAATCTCTGAATATTTTAAACTTATAAACTTATTCACTGCTTTAATCAGTTGAAAATCTATAACCAAAGAATAAAATATGAAAATAAACATAAAATATCTTAAAACAAATTAAAAGGAGAGATAAAAAAAATGTTTACAAAATTTCTCCATACATAAATAAAACATTCTAATTTAAATCAAAATTATTTATATATATATATATTATATATATATATATATATATATATATATATATATATATATATATATATATATATATAATATATATATATATATATATATATATATATATATATATATATATATATATATATATATATATATATATATATATATATATATACATGAACATTAATGTGAATCCATGAAATAATGACTTCGCATAAAGTTTGAATCCTTAAAGTCAAATTCATATCAATAAAGGAATTCAATTTTCAATCCTAAAAGCTTTTAATCTCTTTCTTTCTCTATTGAAGAAAAGAATTGAAGTAAAAGACATTATATTTCTATAGACAATATTTGCATTGTAAACATTGCTACATAGCCAGTCACACTTTTCGTAAAAAAAAAAAAGTACGAGTCATGTAGTACATTGGGTACTGAATATAAAAAATGAATAATTCGGCATAACATTCTTATTTATTATATATATATATATATATATATATATATATATATATATATATATATATATATATATATATATATATATATATATATATATATATATATATATATATATATATATATAATATATATATATATATATATATATATATATATATATATATATATATATATATATATATATATATATATATATATATATATATATATTATAATAATATATAAAGTATATGAAATGTAAATGCTATAGCATAAGTAACGTACATATTTCGAGAATGAAACAGCATTTGAGATCAATATTAAGAACATTAAAATCTGAAAATAATGGTGTTTATATTACAGTTCTCAAAAGGAGTTTTTCTAAGCACATGACGCGATAAAAGAACAAAAAAGAAAATGCTCTCTGACTCCCCTCCTCACCTCCTCCCACCCAGCACCCTCTTCTATCAACTGAAGCGTGAAATTCACCGTCAGAAGATTTATTGAGTATCACTTTCATTGAAGGTCGAGAGGTGTTGCTTCGTATCGCGAATAAAATGCAAAATGACTTGAGAGAGACAGGACTATTAAGAAGAAGATAAAACGGAGTGAAGCGATGGTTGTAAGTATCGCCAAGTCTCTCGCTGAGTGTAATGCCCGATAAGTATCCTTTCAAGAAGAAGGGAATATTATTTAAAACACTCTTTTGGAATTTTTGTTTTACAATTTAATATGGTTTTATTAGCAGTTTATTACGTAGTTATACATATTCTTAAAATTTTACTTCTTCCCATCTTCTTCTATATATATATATATATATAATATATATATATAAAACAAAATAAATAAATTTTACACACAAAAAAAATCTAAAAATAATTTTTTTTTTTTATTTTTTTTTTTTATTTTTTTTTTTTTTAGCACAAACCACAAAGTACCAAATCTAAACAAATCTAATTTAGGAGAATAAGATTAAAATAATCCTTCGAAAGTTTGTTTCATTTATCAGCATTGAAAAATCTTCGAAAGAAATTTTGATAAGAATCGCAAGAAAATAAAAATATTTCTGAGCATTTCATGTTGAAGATTTGAAGATGATGACTATGATTATATAGATAATGCTGGCGAAATGGCCCATGTAGAATTTCGTTGCAATTATATATATATATATATATATATATATATATATATATATATATATATATATATATATATATATATATATATATATATATATATATATATATATATATATATATATAATATATATAATATAATATATATATATATATATAATATATATATATATATATATATATATATATATATATATATATATATATATATATATATATATATATATATATATATATATATATATATATATATATATATATATATATATATATATATATATATATATATATATATATATATATATATATATATATATATATATATATATGTATATAATATGTGTGTGTGTGTGTGTGTGTGTGTGTGTGTGTGTGTGTGTTTGTGTGATTGGTTGTTTATTTGTGCACATGTGTCTGTCTGTAAAAAATTCTTTCATCATAAATTTACTATAGTTGTATAGAATGCACGAGGCATCGCATACTTTAACTAAATGTATTTAAAATGTTTTTTCAGCACCTCATATCATTTATTTACTCAGAGAATAAGAAATAGGAAGTTTCTCTTTACACCAACAAAACATTACGAGCGATTTATCATGTTCATCGCACTCGATTTTTTCTCTGCCAAAGTTTGTTTACATTTTCCGTAAACACTTTGAGATGAACATTTTAAAAGAGGAATTTCATAGAGTAGGTAATGGCGAACGTGGTAACTGTAGTTTATAAGAATGTATTAGTTCTTAGTTACAATATTGTCTTTTAATGTATCCAAAATATAATGGGATTATATATAATATATATATATATATATATATATATATATATATATATATATATATATATATATATATATATATATATATATTATATATATATATATATATATATATATATATATAATATATATATATATATATATATATATATATATATATATATATATATATATATATATAATATATATATATATATATATATATATATATATATATATATATATATATATATATATATATATATATATATATATATATATATATATAATATATATATATATATATATATATATATATATATATATATATATATATATATATATATATATATATATATATATATATATATATATATATATATATATATATATATATATATATATATATATATATATATATATATATATATATATATATATATATATATATATATATATATATATATATATATATATATATTAGTTTTAATGTTGCTAGCAAAAGTTTGATTTAAAAAGAAATCTACAACTAAATCTTTTTCCAGGTTCAGCTTGTCAATGGGGCCAGCAAACTAATCCTTTAATTTTGAAAGCTAAATTAAACGCCTTCAATCTGCGAATTGCTAACTAAGCCTGTTCTATTTTAGTAAAAACTCTCTATCCAAGCTATAAAAAAATGCAAAACTAGTTGTCTTTGCAGTTCAAGAAACATGCCGATCTACAAGATGACCTAGATTAATTTGAGTAACATTCAATTACAAAGAAAGCATTTAGAAATTACATTAGTATGCACTTGAAAGGAAAAAAGATTTTCTCTAAATTTTATGACCTGTTCAAGGATGACGAAAAGTTAAAATTACGTCCTCAGTCCTCATAATCTTTGAATAGTCTCTTTGCTGTCTAGATGTGTTTGCTAATCTATCAGTTTATTGACTTTTTAACTTTATACTGTACTTGAAACACTTAGCGAAGACAAAATCGTGACACTGTTGGTAGAAGAACTTACAAATAAGTTGACTGAATGTAGAATATATTTTCCTTATTTATCTTCCACAATTCGTGAGGATTATCATTACTGTTCTCTCTCTCTCTCTCTCTCTCTCTCCTCTCTCTCCTCTCTCTCTCTCTCTCTCTCTCTCTCTCTCTCTCTCTCTCTCTCTCTCTCTCTCTCTCTCTCTCTCCTCTTTTATTGGAACAAAAACCAACTATTGTTTTCAATTTTTGTCTTCATTCTCTTGTCATAATCACTGTTTGACTTAACAGAAAATTCATTGCACTTTTAGATAATATTTTTGATAATATTTTAGATAATATTTTGAAACATATCTGCGTCATAACTCGATACATAACACCTTTACTTTGACTTTTTGGGCATCAATTGCCTTTGAAATGATGATACAATCATTGTATGTTAAAATGTTTTAATTTGTTGCCGGACCTGAGCTCGCAATCAGGATCAAACTCTCCTTCAGGCTAATGTGCTTTGTATCATTTTTTATTGTACTGTTCCATCTTGTGGGTATATAATTAATCAACTTTGGTTGATGAAGCTCGAGAGTGATTGAACTCAATAACAATGAAATTGAACGCCTACTTCTGAAATATTTGTTATCATTTACAGAGATAATAGAACTTTTATATTTTATTTTGTAACTTTTTAACAACTCAAGGAAACTTGGTTCCATGAAAAGTTATAATGAAAGACATGGATATTCCCATATCCTCACCTATTTTACAGGGATGAAGATGTGGTTAATCGAGACATTACTGGATATATATATATATATATATATATATATATATATATATATATATATATATATATATATATATATATATATATATATATATATATATATATATATATATATATAAATTCGTTTTTCTGTCCTTGTTCAAAAGCGAAAGAGTTATTCTAATCTTAATAAGATTACAAAAGGTAAATAGACGTAATAGGTCTAAGTACGTGCAGAAATATTTTAATAATTTCGTTTTGAGAGTCAAGATTTTTAAAATTCTGCCTTTTGTAAACAAATTTTGGGTCATTTAATAGAATTAACAGTAATTATATATATATTATATATATATATATATATATATATATATATATATATATAATATATATATATATATATATATATATATATATATATATATATATATATATATATATATATATATATATATATATATATATATAAGTAATAATTTATAATATTATATATATATTTATATAATATATATATATATATATATAATAATATATATATATATATATATATTTATATATATATATATATATATATATATATATTATATATATAAATATATATATATATATATATATATATATATATATTATATATATATATATATATCAGTCCATTTTAGGACAATTTCGAGGAAAGAATGGTGAAAGTAAAAAGGCAATAACGCTTCAGATTACTAGGCATGGTACATAAGTTAAGAATTTGAATGTAACAGGAAAAAATCGTGAGGATCATGCTCCTTTTAATTCTTCAAAAGAAATAATATTAGCCATGTATGAGCTACATGGAGTGAAGAAGAGGGAGTAGGCTGGAATCGTGTAAAACGATATTTAAAGGCAACATTCTGAACAGTGGGAACGGACATTCTCATTGGGACCTTTTGTCAATTATTGTTTTTGTTTTTTTAATAAAACTAAATTTTCACAATAGAAAGATAAAACTTGGTACATCAACATAATTGGGGACGATACAGATTTCCATAAATAATCATCAAAACACCATGAAGGAGTGTTTCAAACAAAAGCAACCCTTTCATGAAAATGTTTCTACATCTTCCTCCTAAAAAAAGGAAAAAAAGTTTTTAAGAAAATTTTGAACTCGGGTCATTTGAAGTTGGGGTGGGCCATTTTTCTTGAAAAATAATCTTATAACAATGAAAACACCATAAAGGGGTGTTTCAATCAAAAATAACCCTTAGATGAAAATGTTTCTACATCATTCTCCTAATTTTTCTGAAAAAATAAAATAAAGTTGTTGAGCAAACCATAGCCCCCTCAGAAATTTCACAAGAATACAAAAATCTGTATCGTCCCAGCTATGTTGATGTCCCAAGTTTCATCTTTCTATTGTGAAATTTTTATTTAAAAAAGGAATAATTGGGTAAAAAGTGACCAAATATGTCCGCTCCCCCTGAATTCATAAAAGTTCAGCTCTAGCTCACGTTAAGGTGGCCACGAAATCATCAGAAGAAACCAGATAAGTTTATAGTAAGACGAAGTAAATTTGAAAGAATCACACTGCAAAAGTAGCATAATCTTTTGAAGTTTGAAAACTGTAATTCCTGAAGTCAGAGTCCCTGTGACATAGTATAAGAGAGGAATGAAAATTATATAAAATTAAGTTTTATCACCTTTAGTCGAAAAGAGAGAAATAAAATAGAAAGAACTCAGTAATGTAAAAAAGATCGCTTTCGCCTCTGCGGCAATCATTCTAAAGGAAATCCAAGAATTATGACTGCTGGGTCATAATTTACCTATTATATATATATATATATATATATATATATATATATATATATATATATATATATATATATATATATATATATATATATATATATATATATATATATATATATATATTATATATATATATATATATATATATATATATATATATATATATATATTATATATATATATATATATATATATATATATATATATATATATATATATATATATATTATATATATATATATATATATATATATATGATCTTATATTCTATTTATTTATTTTTTTCTAACCATTAATATGACTTTTATTTACAGAGCAAAATTTTAAGACTATTTTTTTAGGGTACCTTACTTAAAATAACTCCTAAAGTTAGTTGAATTAGATGTGTGTTTGTGTTTGTGTGTGTATGTGTAAGTGTGTGTGAGTCGGAATGTAATAAAAAATATTCATGCAATAAATGAAATTACCCAATTTCTTCGTCTAGGAATTTGCTTTTATTCCTTCATGATTTTTTAAAGAAAAAATTATTTTTTTCCTGCTTATTTTTCAGTTTACTTATTACTTTTAAATCTTTGAATATATATATATATATATATATATATATATATATATATATATATATATATATATATATATATATATATATATATATATATATATATATATATATATATATATATATATATATATATATATATATATATATATATATATATATATATATTATATATATATATATATATATACCAGTATATATGCATATATATATATATGTGACGTTTCCCGTTAATTGAAAAAGTCTCTTAAGGTTTCTTTCTCCCTTTCTTATTTCTTCCTTCGAAAACAACATGATTATATTTAGAGGCTGGGAAAGAATAATAATAATAATAATAATAATAATAATAATAATAATAATAATAATAATAATAATAATAATAATGAAAAAGAGTCAAAACTATAGGAAAATATACCTTATTGCAATTCTCTTT
>SEYY01007565.1:20000-27500 GCA_009176605.1 Armadillidium nasatum
AAAATTTGAGTGTGGTTGTTTATTGTAAAACAAAAGACTTCTAAGTAAAATGTAACTTGCTGAATCGTCATAAACGCTATACATTACTTCTTTTAAAAAATTGTCCATTTTATTTGTTCCAATAATAATTTCGGACTCTATATACTGCAAAAATTGTCCTAACGAATCGTTGTGACAAGTGGCAAAAATATATCAATAAAATTTTCAATACAAAAAAAAAAGACATGTTAAACATAAGAAAGTCGCTTCACCGATTTATTTTTTAATAGGAAAATTACTGAAAAAGATTTGTTGGGACATTTTTGCCATTTGTCCCAACGATTCATTAGGACAATTTTTGCAGTGTATGAAAGCGTCACATTACACAACTGGTAACCTCCCTCAGCCTCAGTTTTATAAACACTATCTAGTGTTGAAAAAATATAGAAATACATTGAAAATATTGAATTCAAAATAAATCCGGCCATTTATTCTTTACTGGCAGAGGCTAGATAAGGAGTTCCTCAAAGAACAAATTGAGAGAAGTTGGATATATATATATATATATATATATATATATATATATATATATATATATATATATATATATATATATATATATATATATATATATATATATATATATATATATATATATATATATATATCTGACCTTAAGACAAGTCCGTTTTTCAAAGCTATTATTTAAGCATTGCAATCTGTTTCACCCTACCGGCTTGCTAGGCCAGTCTTGCGAACCCCTCGACTTTATACAGAACTGAAAAATTGGAACATGTATTGAATTCAAGATGTTAATCCATATATATATATATATATATATATATATATATATATATATATAATATATATATATATATATATATATATATATATATATATATATATATATATATATATATATATATATATATATATATATACTTATCATTATATAATTTATTCAATAATTTTAACATTTCCAAGCTTCATTATTATTATCTTAAAAGGATCATTAACAAAAAAAAAAATTCCCCGAATTCTCAATTTTTTTTTTTTTATTTTTTATTTTTTATTTTTTTTTTTTTTTTTTTTTTTCACAGTTGTTAGAATTTTGGGGTCTCATTTTCTACTTAGATAATGTAAGTGATCCATCTTCCACTTGAAGAAACAAAATTAATTGAAAAACAGTTCTGTTCATTGTTGCCGTCTCGTAGAGCAACGAATATTTGTGGTTTTATTGTATAAATATTAAGTTTTAAAGTATATAAAAAATAAAGTATAATAGGGCTTTATCTCTTCTTCTATCTCTTTAAAATAAATTAATATTATATTATATTATATATATATATATATATATATATATATATATATATATATATAATATATATATATATATATATATATATATATATATATATATATATATATATATATATATATATATATATATATACCGCAAACTATTCATCTTCAAAAGTTTTAAAAAATCAAAAATAAATTTAACCTTTTTCTTGTAAGCCAACATTTTTGTTATTTATATCAGACAAAAAGAAATTGTAAAATAAACAAGCACATCCTCTCTACACGATTAGCAACGATAAAGTGTTTGATAATGTGGATTTTGCTTATTTTTGTCATAAAGAAAACGGGATTGATGGAGTATATACTACGTGTGGGTAACAATATTATACGCAGCATACATACTGAGATTAAAGGCAGGAAAAATTATACCTACCTAATGTACAAAAAAAAAAAAAATCAAAAATTAACCTTTACAATTTTGTCTGGTTAGGTGCATATTATACCCAAGAAGGAACATTTTGCTTGAAAATTTTTGAAACTTATTATATAATAGTAATAATTATATTATTAATAATAAATAATATAATAAATAATATATTATATATTATTATTTAATTATTTATTATTATTATATTTTATAATTATATATTTTAATATTATTATATTATATTAATATATTATATATATTATATATATAACAACTATTAAAAGATTCTGTTGTAAATAAATAATTTTTTTGAATGTTTGTCTTATTTAATATATAATTTTCTATAATTTTATTGCATAATCTAAGTTCTGATTGGCTTCATTTTGGGGCATTGCATCGGGTATCAAGGATTTTGGTGATACAACGTTCTGTGTTTTTCCCCAACTTTGTGGGGATTTCTATTAATTTATATTTTTCACCTAGCAGCGGAGCTTGCATTCTTTGATGATAAGGACCTAAAAGGACCACCTTTATTTCACATTATTCCAAGGTTCATCTCTGGGCTTATCTAGGTTGTGAGGAGACGCCTTGAAAGCATCAGAGCCTGCCTGGAAACTGGACTTAAAACTGCTGGTGCTTCTAATGTAAGTAATTTTCTCTTAAAATAATAATAATAATAATAATAATATAATAATATAATATTAATTATTATTATTTATTATTATTATTATTATTATTATTATTATTATTATTTTATTATTATTATTATTATTATTATTATTATTATATTATTATTATTATTATTATTATTATTTATTATTATTATAAGAACAATAATAAATATAAAAATATTCTAAACTGTGAAGAACGAAAATTGAAATATATATACTTTTCTTAAAATTTCTTTCAAAAAGTTTCTTGCACTATAAACGAAGGTTTGTACGGTCGGTTGCATTTCATTTGCAACCACATAGTACTAATAGAAACGCTCGAGCTGCAAGTGTGTACACACAATTCTCTCGTTCGTTATATTAAAGGATGCGATTGCAAAATTTTTGCAACCACACAGTATTTTCTTCGTTTGGAATAACTAATCAAAATTGTATGACATTTTTTTTTTACTTTAAATAAACCTTCATTGGAGTGTTATTATAATAAGATGTAATTTATCGAATATTCAATCCTATTAAAAAATTAAGAAATGAAAAGTAGTAAATAACAGTTGCACACTAGCTATTTACATATAGCGGTGGTTGCACAAACCTGCAACCACGTCACGAGCCGACCCCCGATATATTATTATTATTATTATTATTATTATTATTATTATTATTATTATTATTATATTATTACCCCTGTCATATATTAAAGACAGACTTTTGTGGAAGAAGCACGATCGGAGCTTTAGAACTGAAAAGAAATGATTTTACAAAAAATTTTATTATAAATTTAAAATAAAATTTTGTTAAATATAATTTGCTTTTAAATTTGAGGAGCAAAAAAATTTTTTTGGGCAAACTTGTTTTCTTTTAATTTTAATTTATTTTAATTAAAATTAAAATTATTTCTGCTAACTAAACTAATTTTAATTAAAATAAAATTAAACAAGTTACCAAAAACTTTTTTTTAAATCCTTAAAATTAAAAGCAAATTATATATTATTTATTTATTTTATTTATTTTTTTTTAAATTTCTGAAATTCAAACAAAACTGGGCGGAGTTTTTGTGCTGACAGTCGTCGGAGCTGGAAACTTAAAACAAAAATATATTTGCCTCCCGAAAGCTACAATACCTAACAGCATAAGTTTAAGTCAGAAAATTATTTTTAAGTATTGAAGTAGTTAATAAATTAAAAAAAAAAAAGAATTAAAAAAACATTTTTATTAAATAAAATTTTTAATTAAAATCAAATTACATTCACATTTAAAAAAAATTAACAATTAAAACAAAAGGAAGAGACACGAATGATCTATCCAGATTTTTTACCCCAAAAATATAATAAATACGAGTAGTTATTATAATTGAAAAAGAAATTGGCAATTGAACAAAATTAAAGTGTGGAGCAACAAAAATTAACTTATCTGTTCCTTTTAATAATATTTAAAAAAGAAAGTTTATTCCATATTGTTGGGGAAAAATCTATGGAAATCCTCGTTAAATTATAAATTTTAAATATAATTTTTTTTTTAGAATTTCCTATATATATATATATATATATATATATATATATATATATATATATATATATATATATATATATATATATATATATATATATATATATATATATATATATATATATATATATATATATATATATATATATATATATATATATATATATATATATATATATATATATATATATATATATATTTCACTTCTGATGGTCAAATGCAAGAGGGCTACTAAAATTTCCACCAGAGTTAGGGGTAAAACCGGAAATCTGGTCAAATTAAAGGCCGACATGTTCCGATACTCGGCGTTTAAAGGTAAGTCAAAGGAAGTTGGGAAAATAGAATTATATGTATGTGTGTGTGTGTGCGTATGTTTGTGTATATGCCTGTGTGTGTGTGTGTATGTGTGAATTGTTTTCGTTTGCAAACTAGTTCGTTATCATTAACAATAAATTTTTCTTTTATATCATTTTGATTTAATTGGTCCTACGTATTTTAAACTTAAAGGGTTGTAAACCCAAGAAGAAACCCCATTCGCTGGTTTCCCCTCCCCTCTCCCCCTCCTTTCATTAATATTCAGGTAACGTCAGGTAAGATACAATTAATTTAAGAGATGTAGCGACCGATTATATTGTGAGCGAGTCTGCTGCAGCGATACTTACAGAGTATGAGGTCTCACATAAGTGTAGACTGACATGCGAAAAGCTTTATTGAAATGAATAGAACTCTGGTATTAGTTAAAGGTTACAGAACTACTTAAATATGAACCATAAAAGGGACGAAACCAATTTAAAGCTTAATGGATTCAGTCCTTAATAAGATATACCAAACATGTCTTCCTTCTTCGTCAGCAGTTGATTAACGACTCGTTCAAATGTCAGAGTGAAAGGTTCATCTCCTTCAGATTTTAATCTTTCAATAAAAAAAAAATAACTCTTTATTGGTTCCTCGAGATAGAGTTATAATATCGAATATCCGAAGGATTTTAAAGATGGTTATTTTTTTATGCAGTTGACCTTTCACAAATTAATTAATATAAACACATACATACTCTGCATGTATGTAAAGAATGTACATGTATTTAAAAGCTGCATAAATTTTTAGATACATGTCCCATACATTTCTATCTGCATTAAAATCTTTGCATTTTATATATATATATATATATATATATATATATATATATATATATATATATATATATATATATATATATATATATATATATATATATATATATATATATATATATATATATATATATATATGTGTGTGTGTGTGTGTGTGTGTGTGTGTGTGTGTGTTTTTATCTAATTTTCATAGACAAGACATCAATATTAACTCCTTCCCCAGTAAAACTAAACAATACTTTTGTTTTCGCAACAATCTACACAGGGAATAGATTCTCAGACTCACAAACGGTATTCACATTTCACCTTCTCAAAGATACTCTTCACATGTATAATTTTTGCTTGGTGTCAACTATCGAAACCATTGTAAACCAAACATCCTCATCCTAACACTCAAACAATCTCTCCTCAAAACTCAAATCACAATTTTTTTTTTTAAAGTACAAAATAAATAAGCATCTCTAACTTGCCTAAAATTTTTACTCGAACCACAAACTATGGGACACTTACTTCTACCCAAATTAGAAGAAAATTCTAAATCAACTCCTTGAGAAACTTGTAGGTAAGTCAGAGTGCCATAGGAAAATAAGAGGGTGACAGTAAGTGTTGATAGGGTGAGCAGCCCGCACACTCTTCTACTGAATCTTTCTCATCTAAATATTCATGATTAGATTGCTCTTGTTTCGGTGTAATTTTGGTGATGGATTATACTTATCGGAATGGAAAAATTTGTTTTTATTGCAGCTCGAAGTAGCTGCAGTTATATTATTCGACGAACTAAGTTTATTTCTATAAATGGAATACGCTAGTCTTGATTTTTTTCTACTAATTAAAATTTAAAGTCTCTTGTTCAAAACCACCTCTAACTACTGCTAATTGACCGTTCTTGTTCACTTTGATGAGTCCGTGACTAACACCTTGCTAAATATTCTAATTTTTTAATTAAATTGTAATTTCATCTACTTCCAACCTGGGAACCTCTGGTATGCCTTCTCCTACTACTTATCCCCTCAGGTCTTGACTTCATACTGAATATCATTGGGTTAATCAGATTCTAACATTTATAAACGTTAGGAAGGCAAGAAGGTCAGGATGGAGTTCCTTTTCATGTTCTGAGCGAGTGTGCTTCTGATATGGTGACTGTTCTGCTTTAACCTTTACTCTCCATGTTTTAATCCTAACACTTTTTCTAAATGAAGAAAACGAGTGTATGTCCAACTAGTTATGAAGAAAGTTAGTAATTCTGAATATTTTATCTTTCACCCTAAAGCTCTCACCTATATTCTGCTTAAGGCATTTGAGTTCATTCTTGTATCTCATTTCTTTTACGGTTAGGCATCTTACTCTTACTCCATTAATTTTTTATGTCAGTTTGGATTTGAAATCTTGAGGTTAACTGGTGGCTTACTTCCTTGTGACTCTAATTTTTCATCAACTGCCCTTCTGGACTATGGAGAGTCTTGTTTAGAGGAGCGTGATTCATCCATCCATGGTATGACATTAGTCGTTGCTAACTAAACTCTTTCCTTCCGAATTATTCCTCATTTTACCGACTCGCGTCTAGGTTTCTCTCAAATTGATTTATATTTTCAGTTGTAAATGAAGTTACCTCTTTATCTTCCCAATTAATAAATAGTGGTATTCTTAATCGTTCTATCTTCTACATTTTTCCCATCCTCAGTTGCTCTTTTTTTATTCTATACATGGATAATGCTGATTACAAGAATTTTCATTCTTGCACTCATTTTAAATTTGTCCCTTGTATCTTGGGTTACCTCTCGAATTAAACTTTCCAAATGGATTATTGTTCAACTGGGTAGATTTCCTGGTGGGGTAGCTACAGCTTTGTTAAATAAAACTCATAGTTTTATTTTCTACTCATAAAGCCTACTAACCTACCTCCCTTTCTTTCTTTCAAAGAGACTCTATTGTCTCACTTGTGAACAATATGAATATTCTTGATCTTAAATGTTAACAGCAAATTGTTTTGTAAATCTCTAATCACAGTAGTTACTAAAATGGCTCCAAAGATTTTGGGATTTCTCTTAAGACTGCGAAAGGGAAGGGAGCTACAGTTCCATCCATCTTTTGATTATGGTTGTGTCCAAGGTTCAAAACAAATTTTTCATTGTTTTTGTCAAATTATATTTCAAATATGTTACATTCGTTCTCTATCTTTTTTAAGTCGGCACTAAAATTAGAATTGCTCTAGGACGTTAATCCCTCAAATTCTTCATTTGATGTGCTACTGCACCACGAGATATGCCGCGCTTTCACTCTACTTTTGGAAGGGAATTGGCAGCTCCCTGGCATGTTCAGTTGTAATACCTCCTTTTGTTTTTTGTTTTTTTTTTTTTTTTTTTGAAATTCTCCGCTTGTTTTTTAAATATAATTTCATATTCCATATTTTGAGGTTTACGTTAAGTTTGAGTTTGGGGAGCAGGTTTTCATCAGTTTTATTTTTCCTCTTATTGAATAAAATCTT
>SEYY01007566.1:10000-17500 GCA_009176605.1 Armadillidium nasatum
TTATTATTATTATTATTATTATTATTATTATTTTTTAAGAGATAGAAAAGAAAACTTCTAATACTTAACTTAAAACTTATTAATTTGATTCATTAATTATCATTAAATTTAATTAAGTAATTTATTTATTTATTATAAATTTAATTATTTTATAATTATTAATTTTTTTTTATAAAATTTAAAAAAAAAAAAAAAAAATAAAAAAAAAAAAAAAAAAAAATTAAAATAAGATAAAATAATTTTAATTAAAAAATTATAAATTTTATTTTTTATTTATTTTTAAAAAAAAGAAGGAAATTAAGCAAAGAAATATGAAGTAAAAATGAGTATATGGAAAATATATTTATAAAAAAATAAAAAAAAAAAAAATACAAAAATTAAAAAAAAAAATTATAATAATAATAAATATATTTCAAAATAAAAATAAAATAAAAATTAAATTGGTAGTCGTTGGTATCATCCGATAAATGTATTTCCTTTCCCAAAGTTAAAATACTTAATTCATAATACATGTTTCACATTTATCACAAAACATATTTCATGATACATATGTCACAGTACATATTTCACGGTTAAAATACTTAATTCATAATACATGTTTCACATTTATCACAAAACATATTTCATGATACATATGTCACAGTACATATTTCACGGTACATATGTCACAGTATATATTTTATAGTACATATTTAACAATATACTTTTCTCAATACATATTTCAGATTAATATATTTCACAGTATGTATTTTCAAGTACATTTCTCAATGAACATATTTTCCAAAAAAAATCGTCCACTACAAATTTCACAGACAATATATTACATTTATCTCAGTACATACCTTTTCAAGGTACAGTCGTGAACAGAAGTTCGTTCCTATTAAGCTGGAAATAAATATTTATATAAAATAGAGATCATCTCAGATTCAGCCAATCACAGTTCAATTAAGCCCCTCTCAATGTTTTTATTCTCTTTTTATTCAAAATAGAGCTTTTATGAAATGATCTCCATTTTATATAAATATTTATTTCCAGCTTAATAGGAACGAACTTCTGTTCACGACTGTACATATGTCACAGTATGTATTTTACAGTATAAATTTCACAGTTCTTTTCACATCAGTTCCTATGAATTGACAAATGGATACAATTAAAGTCTGCAATAAATAAGTCATTCTATAATGATTTTATGAATTCTATATTGGTAACAATTTATTTCTTGAATCATTTTTAATTAATATTTAAGGTTAGCTTTCGTCCAATCAGTATATGTTATGTTTCCATAAGGAGAGAGATAGAGAGAGATAGGAAGAGAGAGAGAGAATCAATTAAATTTTCGATTAAGTTTGATTGCTTAAGATAAGAATAGGATTACTTAGATTAAATTAGAAATGTAGATTAGTTTTTAGGAAATAACAATATTATTTCATTAGACTTTATTATTTGGATACACAATCGCTCACGCACACGCACACGCACACGCACATGCACACGCACACGCACACGCACACGCACACGCACACGCACACGTACACGCACGCACATGAGTTTCAACTCAGAAATTTGTCCTTGGAAAATATTGTTTTAATTTAGAATAATTATCCATTAAAATAACGATTAAAACAAAATAAAACTGAGAGAAAGTGGAACTAAAAATTAAAAATCAGTTATAATAGACAGATTGATAACTTAGATGCATGTTTGTACATGGGCTCTTCCATTTTCACCCTCTCCGTGAGTGGTAATTTTATATATATATATATATATATATATATATATATATATATATATATATATATATAATATATATATATATATGCATATATATATTTTGATACTTGGGATAGCGTTGTAATACTTAAAACTGTAAAAAAAAATACATAACATCAACATCGCAGTCAAATTTCAGACAAATTTTTCCTCAAAATGGCATGCATAGGACATAAGAAAATGGACAAACAAATGTAGTGTAAAACTCACTAGGGAATATATATATATACATATATATATATATATATATATATATATATATATATATATATATATATATATATATATATATATATATATATATATATATATATATATATATATATATATATATATATATATATATATATATATATATATATTATTTCATTACAACATTGAGCATCTTTGAAATTTCTTTTTACATTCTTACAATCATTTATTTTAACTTTTTTCTCACAAAAAAGACAATTTTATGAAGATGAAGCCTCAAAAAAGAGGATTTTTATCGTATGAAGATGAAGTCTCAAAAAAAAAGAGACTTTTGTTATTGTGACATGATTATTGTTATGATTTTTTAGGTCTTTAGAAGATGCTCTTGTCCTCTTTCTTCCTTCTCCTTTGTCCTTTTTTTTGAGCTTTATTGTCTTGTATTGACTTTTTGTCCTATTTTTGTCCTTTATGGTGTTTCTTTTGTTTTTTAATGTTTTTTTATGGTTCTATAGAGTGTTTTTATTTTTGTTTTCTTTTTTTATTAATTTAAGTTATTATTTGTTTCTTTTTTAGTTCTTTCTTTTTATTTTTATTATTATTTTATTGTAGATTCTTTCGTTATTTGAGGACTCTTATCAATATTATTTAGATCGGGTTTCAGAAAATCTCCCTTGACACATTCATGAATTCACACAAATATTAATTTGTGTGTGTGTCTGCAACTTTCATAATTTACTTAAAACAAGGTCAGATGATTTAGATCTTTAATAGATAGATCTGGATCAAGGTTTATACAAACAGAGATTTTAGCTTTTAAACTTTAAATTAAAGTAATAATACTAATGTAGCACATCGTCAAAATTGGTGAACCCAGAGTGACCATTTTTTTTTCGAATGGGATGACAAAAAGAATCTCTTGGCAAGACGAATTGCAAAATATAATATAGTCTGTTAAATCAGATAAAATTAATGAATATAACTTACCCAAAAATATAATGAAATAACTTCAGAGGAAAGGAAGAACACAAAAAGAAACAGAGTCTCGTGTAAAAATTTTAAAAAAAACAAGGGAGGTTACCCAAGAAAAAGGAAATAAATATCAATTCAGATGAGGGGAATCATTATGAAACAAGAGGGAAATGGGAGAGGTATTTTCTAAAGAAATTCCTTAAGAAAGCTCAAGAGGGAAAGCCTCTTTCCTCTCGCTCTAATTCTTTATCTATCATTAATTTACACTCACTCTTTCAATCCCTATCCATCTATATTTATCTCCAACTATAGCTCTTCCTTTCTCCCTCTCTCTCTCTCTCTCTCTTCCTCTCTCCTTCTCTCTCTCTTCCTCTCTCCTTCTCTCTCTCTTCCTCCATTCCCTTTCCCTCTACACATAAATACATTTATTTATACAATATTTCGAATTTATTTTCCCATTATATTTTAAGTATCATAATATAAAAGGAAGAGACAAAATGCCATTATAAATATGAGAAAACCTTATTCAGCTTTTACAAGTGTCAAACACTCACCAAATGAAATAAAGAACAGCTGAATAAATAAATAAATAAGTAAATAAATAAATAGAAATTCAAAAATAAAAGTAAATAAATAAATAAATAAAAATAACAATAAAAATAAATAAATAAATAAAATATATAAATAAAAATATAAATATAAATAAATAAATAATTAAAAATATAAAAATATAAATAAATATATATGTAAAAATAAAGGTTAGTAAATAAAAATATATTAATATAAATAAATATATTATATATATATAAGTAAATACATAAATAAATAAAAATTTTAAAAAATTATTAAATAAATAAATTTTAAAAAATAAATATAAATATTTCATGGTACAGTCGTGAACAGAAGTTCGTTCCTATTAAGCTGGAAATAAATATTTATATAAAATAGGGATCATTTCAAATTCAGCCAATCACAGTTCAATTAAGCCCCGCTCAATGTTTTTATTTTCTTTTTATTCAAAATAGAGCTTTTATGACATGATTTCCATTTTATATAAATATTTATTTCCAGCCTAATAGGAACGAACTTTTGTTCACGACTGTACATATTTTGCAGTACATATTTCACGGTGCACATGTCACAGTACATATTTTATAGTACATATTTAACCGTATGCTTTTCTCAGTACATATTTTAGATAAAAATATTTCACTGTACATATTTCTCAGTACATCTCTCATTGTACATATTTTTAAGTACATATCGCTCACTACAAATTTCACATACAATATATTGCCTTTATCTCAGTGCATATTTCATGGTACATATGTCACAGTATGTATTTTACAGTATAAATTTCACAGTTCTTTTCACATCAGTTCCTATGAATTGACAAATGGATACAATTTAAAGCCTGCAGTAAATAAGTCATTCTATAATGATTTTATGAATAATATATTGGTAACAATTTATTTCTTTACCAATTTTTAACTAATATTTAAGGTTAGCTTTTGTCCAATCAGTATATGTTATGATTCCATCTTGAGAGAGAGAGAGAGAAAGGAAGAAAGAGAGAGAGAGAGAGAGAGAGAGAGAGAGAGAGAGAGAGAGAGAGAGAGAGAGAGAGAGAGAGAATCAATTAAATTTTAGATTAAGTTTGATTGCTTTAGATAAGAATAAGATTATTTAGATTAAATTAGAAATGTAGATTAGTTTTTACAAAATAATATTATTTCATTAGATTTTATGATCTAGATACACAATCGCTCACGAACACGCACACGCACACGCACACGCACACGCACACGCAAAACACATACACCACACATGAGTTTCATCTCAGAAATTTGTTCTTTGAAAATATTATTTTAATTTAGTAACGATTAAAGCAAAAATGTTGAACTAAAAATTTTAAAAAAACTTATAATAAACAGATTAATAACCTAGATGCATGGCAGCGGAATTTTTTTTTTTGTACGTAGGCCTCTGCTATTTGCACCCTCCGACCTGACAGTGGTAATAATACATATATTTGATACTTGACATAGCGTTGTAATACTTAAGACTGTAAAAAAACATACACAGAATCGATATCAAGACAAATTTTTCCTCAAAATAGAATGCATAAGACAAATAAATGTAGTGTAAAACTCACAAGGGTATATATACATATATATATATATATATATATATATATATATATATATATATATATATATATATATATATATATATATATATATATATATATATATATATATATATATATATATATATATATATATATATATATATATATATATATATATATATATATATATATATATATATATATATATATATATATATATATATATATATATATATATATATATATATATATATATATATATATATATATATATATATATATATATATATATATATATATATATATATATATATATATATATATATATATATATATATATATATATATATATATATATATATATATATAATATATATATATATATATATATATATATATATATATATATATATATATATATATATATATATATATATATATATATATATATATATATATATATATATATATATATATATATATATATATATATATATATATATATATATATATATTCATTACAACATTGAGCATCTTTGAAATTTCTTTTTTACATTCTTACAATCATTTATTTTAACTTTTTTCTCACAAAAAGACAATCTTATGAAGATGAAGCCTCAAAAAAGAGGCTTTTTATCGTTTGAAGATGAAGACTCAAAAAAAGATAGACTTTTGTTATTGTGACATGATTATTGTTATGATTTTTTGGGTCTTTAGAAGATGCTCTTGTCCTCTTTCTTCCTTCTTCTTTGTCCTTTTTTTGAGCTTTATTGTCTTTTATTGGCTTTTTGTCCTATTTTTGTCCTTTATGGTGTTTCTTTTGTTTTTTAATGTTTTTTTATGGTTCTATAGAGTGTTTTTATTTTTGTTTTCTTTTATTATTCATTTATGTTTTTTTTTATTTTTTATTTTTTATTTATTTTTTTTTTTTATTATTATTATTTTATAGTAGATTCTTTTGTTATTTGGGGACTCTTATCAATATTAATACTTAGATCGGGTTTTGGAAAATCTCCCTTGCCCTATTTACACACTCAGACTGACACATTAATATATGTGTGTGTGTCTGCAACTTTCATAATTTACTTAAAACTAGGTCAGACGATTTAGATCTTTAATAGATAGATCTAGATCAAGGTTTAAAGATACAGAGATTTTAGCTTTTAAACTTTAAATTAAAGTAATAATACTAATGTAGCACATCGTCAAAATTGGTGAACCCAGAGTGACCATTTTTTTCGAATGAGATGACAAAAAGAATCTCTTGGGAAGACGAATTGCAAAATATAATGTAGTCTGTTAAATCAGATAAAAATAATGAAAATAACCTACCAAAAATTATAATGAAATAACTTCAGAGGATGGGAAGAACACAAAAAGAAACAGAGTCTCGTGTGAAAATTTTAAAAAAAGCATAAGGGAGGTTACCCAAGAAAAAGGGAATAAATGTCAATGCAGATGAGGGGAATCATTATGAAACAAGAGGGAAATGGGAGAGGTATTTTCTAAAGAAATTCCTTAAGAAAGCTCAAGAGGGAAACCTCTTTCTCTCGCTCTAATTCTTTATCTATCATTAATTTACACTCACTCTTTCAATCCCTATCCATCTATATTTATCTCTAACTATAGCTCTTTCTTTTTCCCTCTCTCTCTCTCTCTCTTTCTCTCTCTTCCTCTCTCCTACTCTCTCTCTTCTTCCATTCCCATTCCATCTACACATAAATACATTTATTTATACATATTTCGAATTTATTTTCCCATTATATTTTAAGTATCATAATATAAAAGGAGGAGACAAAATGCCATTATAAATATGAGAAAACCTTATTCAGCTTTTACAAGTGTCAAACACTCACCAAATGAAATAAAAAACAGCTGAATAAATAAATAAATAAGTAAATAAATAAATAGAAATTCAAAAATAAAAGTAAATAAATAAATAAATAAAAATATAACAAAAAAATAAATAAATAAATAAATAAATAAATGAAATATAAATAAATAAATAAAAATATATATATAAATAAATAAATAATTAAAAATATAAAATTATAAATAAATAAATAAGTAAAAATAAAGGTAAGTAAATAAAAATATATTAATATAAATAAATATATAAATATAAGTAAATACATAAATAAATAAAAATTTTAAAAAATTATTAAATAAATAAATTTTAAAAAATAAATATATATATTTCATGGTACATATTTTGCAGTACATATTTCACGGTGCACATGTCACAGTACATATTTTATAGTACATATTTAACCGTATGCTTTTCTCAGTACATATTTTAGATAAAAATATTTCACTGTACATATTTCTCAGTACATCTCTCATTGTACATATTTTTAAGTACATATCGCTCACTACAAATTTCACATACAATATATTACATTTATCTCAGTACATATTTCATGGTACATATGTCACAG
>SEYY01007567.1:0-2500 GCA_009176605.1 Armadillidium nasatum
TCTAGGTCTCGGACGTTTCCTTCCTGCTTTTGGGACATCTTAATTTCAGACACCACCTCACAAAAATAATCTGATACCTGCAAAAAAAGCACCAAGTTGATAAAACTCCGAGATACTCTTTATAAAATACAATGTTTTCATATGCATTAAAATCAGAAATATCGTACCTAACTTTGATCTATCGAGGAACCCTTCCTTCACTTCCCAAATTTTAAGATATTTGCCAAAGTTTAAAAATCGGTTATTAATTAAAACCTAGAAGAGAACACTGCAAACGTCCTAAATGAATTAAGATACAACAAAATTTACACTTTCTATACAATAAAAATCCTCCTATTTCAAAATATAAACTAAGTTATTTAAAAAATTTTGAATCTAAAACTGAAGAAAAAATAAGAAACTAATATTATAATCTATATGTAAATATTTATATATATTATATTATATTATATATATATTATATATATATATATATATATATAATATATATATATATATATATATATATATAATATATATATATATATATATATATATATATATATATATATGGTAGGTGGCAAAGGCTGGATCCTAGCTATTTTCACTGGAGTTGAGAAACTATTCCTGAAGGACTAAACTAATGGCCGACGTATCCCGAAAGTCTGCGTTTGAAAATGTGCAAATTAATAGAAGCTGAGAAAATAGATAACTTAATAGAAGTTGAGAAAATAGATAAATTAATAGAAAATAGAGAAATTAATAAAAGTTGAGAAAATAGATAAATTAATAGAACATAGATAAATTAATAGATGATGAGAAAATAGATAAATTAATAGAATATAGATAAATTAATAAAAGTTGAGAAAATAGATAACTTAATTGAAGTTGAGAAAATAGATAAATTGATAGAAGTTGAGAAAATAGATAAATAAAAGAATATAAAATAAATTAACTAAAAGTTGATAGAAAGTAATAAATTAATAGAATATAGATAATATAAAAGTTGAGAAAATAGATAAGAACATAGAGATAAATTAATAGATTGAAAATAGAAAATAGATATAGAGAAAATAAATAAATTAGAAGTTGAGAAAATAGATAACTTAATAGATAAATTAATTAGATAAAAGTTGAAAAAATAGATAAATTAATAGAAAATAGATAAATTAATAGAATATAGATAAATTAATAAAAGTTGAGAAAATAGATAACTTAATAGAAGTTGAGAAAATAGATAAATTGATAGAAGTTGAGAAAATAGATAACTTAATAGAAGTTGAGAAAATAGATAAATTAAAAGAATATAAATAAATTAATAAAAGTTGAGAAAATAGATAAAGTTAATAGAACATAGATTAATAGAAGTTGAAAAAATAGATAAATTAATAGAAGTTGTGAAAATAGATAAATAGAAAATAGATAAATTAACAAATAGATAAATTAATAGAAAATAGATAAATTAATAGAAGTTGATAAAATAGTAATAGGATTATGTTAAATACATTTTCAGTAGAATACATGTAAGATTGAGCATTGCAGTTACATCTGGAGTCTCATTAAAACTGTATGAAAAGACGTGTTGAACGAGTCCTCATCAATGGAGGGGGTATGCAACTGAAGAGCTCAGAAAAGCAGAGTCCTTTGAAAAAACGTTAATATAAAGAAAGTAACTCAACAATTCGAAGAGCAAAAGAGACTCGAGAGTTGGTGAGATCAAAAGAGTTGGTAAGATGAAATACCCAAGACTTCTCCTTTTCTTGGAAAATTGAGTGAGAGAACTATCTAAAATGTGTCACGTATACAAGGATTTTGAAAGCCTCCTCACTGTGCAAACAGCAGGTGTGATGCGAAGAAATTTTGTAGACAACTCAGAATACTCAACCTCATAGAAGCTCGTTTAGAGAAAAAGAATAATATGATTCTTCATAAAAAGCTCGTAAGAAAAAGAAGCACCAATAATGTTAAGGGCAGACGAAGGTTTGAGATGCGTTTTCGAAGATGTTCTAACTATTTGAAGGAGGGACTATGTCGAGGAAAAAGTTGATGAACCTGTGTTTTTGAGGCATTGAAAACAACCATGTTTTCTGTCCAAGTTAGTTATATGAAAAAGATCAGAGGTCAGTTGCTTCATGGCCACTTTTCTATTATTGGTTAACTGCTATTAGTAGAAACATCTTTTGAATTGAAAGGAATAAATAAGTAAAAGGAATGAATAAGACGTTAATATAAAGTTATTAATTATTAATTAAGTCGATAAACCTGTGACGTCTCTAACTACATATTCGGAGGCCACCAACTCTCAAATGATGATGATAGGCGAAGAGGTGAATGAGTGACTTCTTTTGGAATTCTCCCCCATTCTTCTCCGAGGATAAATGAAACTCTCTCAGTCACAATTTTTCTTTTTGTGGTAGGTCATTTTATTTCCAAAGAAATTTGTGATAATATTAATATATATATATATATATATATATATATATATATATATATAATATATATATATATATATATATATATA
>SEYY01007567.1:5000-17500 GCA_009176605.1 Armadillidium nasatum
AATTCGAACTTATTAATAATAATAATTTTAATAGAGTTGAAGACAAGAATAGCAATAATTTTAACTTGCAGCACAAGATTACTTTTAGACTGAAAGTTTAAAAAAGTAAAATTTGTGCATCCTGAATTAAGACTAAGAAAAAAAAAGATAAAAAATAAAAAAATTCGGAAATTTTATCGATTTTCTGACTACTTTTGGTCTATTGATTGAATTCTAAAATCCTAAACTTAAAGGATTTTAATTCTTTCATAAATGATTTCCAGTCGAAATTTCCATTTTTTTTTTTTTTTTTTTTTAAGATTTTATTTAGATTTTTTTTTCACTTTTCTTTAATAATTTAACGCTTCACATCTTTCTTCCTCTCTTCACCAATTGATAAATGCTCTATGGAATTGTAATTAATATTTCGCCTAATTTCTTATTGAAATCTTGCTATTATATATTAAACTGATGACAAATTTAAAAAAAATAATCGTCCAAAATTATAAATTGGCTCAAAGTTAAATTAACGCGTCACAAAACACAAGAGACTCACCAAAAATGGTGACACCCTGGAGTGACCCTTGAAAACCTACAAATTTATTTTAATCATTAATAAAGAACACTTAAATTTGATCCAAAGGTGTTACCTTTGACCTATCTCATCAAATACAGGAATTTTAAGAGCATTATCGTGAGAGCATTTCACAGATAATAAGCTTTTCCTTCATTAATAATGGAAACTTTATTCAAATTAATCGCTAAAATAAGATTTTGGTTTTATTCATTTCATTTAAAACAGCAAATAGCAATAACCGTAAACGATTATTTGAATTTTAAATTATATATATATATATATATATATATATATATATATATATATATATATATATATATATATAATATATATATATATATATATATATATATATATATATATATAATTTAAAATTCAAATAATCTTTTATAATATATATATATATATATATATATATATATATATATATATATATATTATATATATATATATATAATATATATATATATATATATATATATATATATTATTTAATTTCAAATTGTATATATATATATATATATATATATATATATATATATATATATATATATATATATATATATATATATATATATATATATATATATATATATATATATATATATATATATTGAATTTTCAAATTATATATATATATATTTAGAGGTGGACCGGATAGTAATTTTTTACTATCCGCGGATGCGGATGCGGTTGCGGATATTCAATTGCGGATATCCGCAGATACAGATGCGGATGCGGATAGTTTAATTTTTTAAGAGTTTTTGCCATAGATTCTTGGAATTTTAAATATAATATCCAGAATCTATGTTACCATAGATAACACCCCACCAACCTCTTTCCCCAACCTCCACACATTTGGAAAAAGGTTATATATATATATATATATATATATATATATATAATATATATATATATATATATATATATATATATATATATATATATATATATATATATATATATATATATATATATATATATAACCAGTAATTCAGTATTCCCTTCACACTTCACAGTTTCACATATTCCATTTGAAGTTAATAATTGGTAAGTTATTTTTTAGAAATAAAAGCTTTTGGGCTCTTTCAGGTGAAAGTTTGGTTCGCTTTTCGTCGTAAATGAGGCCTGCTCCACTGAAAAGACGCTCACTAGCAACACTAGTTGAAGGACATGCTAAATAAGTCCTTGCCAGCTCAGGAAGAAAAGGGAAACTTTTGCAATTATCTCTCCACCAAACCAGTTGGTCTTTATCTGCCTCCAAACGTGGGAGTTTCAGATAATTTTCAATAATCGATATTGTATCCTTTGACACTTCTGACTGTGATTCTTCATCGCTGCTGGAAGATAGAAGATCTTTCATTGATTTAGCAATGCTTAAGCTAACAGATTTTGTTTCTTTTGTATCTGAGAGCTTTGGCTTTTTCTTGAAAGGCGTTATTTTAGCTGCTTCTATCATCTCATCGCATAAGCATCCTAATTTGATTTTAACATTCTGAGAAACAAGTGGTTTAAAAAAATTGGTTTTGTACCTAGAATCTAAAAAGGTTCCAATTGTATAAGCTAGCATCATCATTTTCCAGGTTTTCAAATCTGTCGTTCATCTCCTTCATTAATGTTTCAGTCATCCTTGAAACTCCCTTAGACTTAATAACATTTGTTAACACAACTTTCAATGTTGAAACAAGTGGTATCACATCTGACAAACATGATTCAGCTGAACTTATAGTCTTTGTTAATTCTTCAAAAGGCTTAAGGATATTAATACAATTATTTAAAATGTCATTTTCGTCACCTGTTAGAGGCTTTATTTTTGTGCTGCTTGAAGCATAAATGCAAATGGCCTCATTAATTTCGCTCATCCTCTCAAGCATATGCAAACTACTATTCCAAAGTGTTTGAATATCTTGCATGACAGAAAGTGGACGAACATTTAATCTTGTTTGTATTTTTTTTCAGCTCATTTTGGGCTACAACGGAATGATTGAAATGCGTAGCAATTAACCTACATTTGGTTATTAAATCGGATACACATTTTTTACTCATAATGGAATTTTTAACTACTATCTGAGTTTGGTGTGCAAAGCAATCTACATTTTTCACTCTTACCAGAGAAAGTGCTTTTTTTAATATTTGTGCTACTACGCAGTGCACTTCATTTAATGAAATCTTCCATTTTGTCAGCTTCTTTTCAAATACAGTTTCAAGATAATCGCCTGTATGGCGTTCAGAAAGAGGTTCTGCATTCAATACAAAATTTTGTTTAGTAATTTTTTACTAACCGCGGATGCGGATGCGGTTGCGGATATCCGCGGATGCGAATATTGGAAAAATGATGCGGATATCCGCAGTTGCGGATGCGGATATCCGGTCCACCTCTAATATATATATATATATATATATATATATATATATATATATATATATATATATATATATATATATATATATATATATATATATATATATATATATATATATATATATATATATAAATTGACTAAATTTAATAATAGTTTTATAATTCCACATTAAAAGTTTAATATTCCTACAAAAAAAAAACTTGCATTTAAAAAAAAACAAAAAAAAAGAACGTACCTTTAAAGACAGATCTTTAAGCAAGGGGGGAAAAAGCGAATTAAATTCTCAAAGAAAACCTTCTTGAACCCTTAATTTCCATTTCTATTCAAATGGTGATTGAAACTGGCGATCTTGTGGCAGTTGAGAGAGAGAGAGAAGAGAAGAGACGAGAAGCCGTTCAGCGTCATGGGACTAGACTTTGCTTTTAAGACGAAAAATTATTTTAGGAGAGAAATGCTCTTAAAGCTTAGGTTAGCCTAGGGCCAGGAATGAAAATCAAGGAATTGAAACGAGATCTTGGGGATCATAGTTTTGTTCGTCTGTTAAAAAACGACTGAGAATATTTTATTATGTTTTATGCCGCCATCTTGGATTTTCATATTGCTGCCGTTTATGATATTCAAAATTACTAAAAGGTTTTGTAATTCGGAGATCTTTAAAGAATACAAAATATCAAGAGATTTCGTAATATTTTTATGTAGGAGAATTTCCTTGGAAATGAATAGTTAAAACGAATATATATATATATATATATATATATATATATATATATATATATATATATATATATATATATATATATATATATATATATATATATATATATATATATATATATATATATATATATATATATATATATATATATATATATATATATATATATATATATATATATATATATATATATATATATGGGCATACCTAACCTAACCTAATAGCACTATTCACGGATGCGAACTTTTTGGAGTTTTTACCTAGAATCCCAATGTAGAATTGAAACCACACCTTTCAAACACGTGAATCAATCAATCAATCAATCAATCAACCAATTAATTCATACGTAAGTATATATATATATATATATATATATATATATATATATATATATATATATATATATATATATATATATATATATATATATATATATATATATATATATATATATATATATATATATATATATATATATATATATATATATATATATATATATATATATATATATATATATATATATATATATATATGCGCGTAGCTCTGCATATGAATACGTGTTTGAATAGTATGCATGCGTCTGTCCATCCATTTGCCTGTCTGTGGGTGTGCGTCTCTCTTTCTCTCTTTATATATATATATATATTATATATATATATATATATATATATATATATATATATATATATATATATATATATATATATATATATATATATATATATATATATATATATATATATATATATATATATATATATATATATATATATATATATATATATATATATATATATATATATATATATATATATATATATATATATATATATATATATATATATATATATATATATATATATATATATATATATATATATATATATATATATATATATATATATATATATATATATATATATATATATATATATATATATATATATATATATATATATATATATATATGCATAAGCCCGTATATTTAACAACCAACTATTCGTTAAGACTATTTATTCAAGGAAATTAATATGAGTAACGCACGAGTTATATATTAGATCTTAGTTATATAAATGTTGAACGAATTTATGTAAAGAAATTTTCTAATAGTAACTGTTGGATTTAATTTTTTGTAACGTAAGGATTCTCGTTGCCAAGAAAATAAAAATTTTCGTGTGTGAATTCTTTTAGGATTTCTGTGAAAATTTCTGTGTCCTATGTTCCAAAATTTGATTTAAATAATTAGTTAATATCTTTAAGATTGCGAAGGCAACGTTCCTATTAGATCAAGGTTAGTCGTGGTATTTTAGATTTCCAAGTTTTAAAATTCACTCGGCGTATATATTATTATATTATCAATCTAAATATTTTTTTTACAGATATCTGATTAATTTGTGAAAGTGTCGGAAATAAATATGTCCCAAAACATAGAAGAAAGGAACCGTTTCCAACTTGAAATGACAAGGATTGGGTACTGCCTAGAAGAAATACGCCGAAAGGTGAGTAATATTTCTGGAAGCGAAAGAGAAGAGATCGAAAGTTCAGTAATTAAGCTCGAAAACCTTTTCGATAATTTGGAAAAATTATCAGAAAACTCTAAAAAAGCGTTTGAAATGGCTAAAGAATCATCTGGAAAGGATAAAGAAATGTCCAAAACCGCTGAAACAATATTCGAATGCGCTAAAGCAATATCCGAAAGCGCTAAAGCAATGTCCGGAAGCGCTAAAGTAATGTTCGAAAGCGCTAAAGCAATATCCGAAGGTGCTAAAGAAATGTCCGAAAGCGCTAAGGAAGTGTCCGGAAGCGTTAAAGAAATGTTAAAAGTTTTAAAAGAAAAGCTCTGAAACTTGTAAATAAGGCAGGCTACAATGTTGATGCTTGTGGTGAAAATTAAAAATTGATACGTAATGTAATAATCATAATGTAATAATCATAATGTAATAATCATAATGTAATAATCATAATGTAATAATCATAATGTAATAATCATAATGTAATAATCATAATGTAATAATCATAATGTAATCATAACTTGTACCTTTATATAGAATGCATAGAAAAAGCATTTTTTTTTTGTTTATATATATATGTATATATATATGTATTTGAACTTTATTCTTTTAAGTATAGATACAATGAAAAGCGTAAACTTGGAAATTGGTTGTTAATACGGAATCTAAATCTTAATTTTCAATTTTTTTTCCTTAGAATTTAAAGTTATTTCATGGTAATAAATACTCAAATTATTTTAGTTTTTCATTTAAACACCTTCATTGTTTTCAGTAAATATAATTAGATCAAATTCTATCAAACGTGAAAAGTTTGTAAGAAGGTAAGGTAATTAGTGAGGCTTCTACAAATGATTAACTTGAATAGTTCTGTAAGTTATAAAAATTTGACTATATATATTTTACCATAAATAATTAGCCTCTAACTATGTAGAGCCCTTTATCTGGATGTTAAGCATTGTTCGAAATATTACTACAGTTGATACTACTCTGTGGAGAAGTCTATGAACTTTACTACTTCGAAGGGCGCAAAGTGCATAACCGAGGTTATATTCTGTCATGTTATGGAGGCATACATTCTATTTTCTCTTAAACTAAAGCTAGCAAAACTTGATTTTACGTTTTTTTCTTGTTATTCACAGCAGGGACGCTGCCTTTGCGCGTATTCAAACTTCGGAACCTCTCTCAACTAATTTCATCACTATCGTGCGAAATTTTTTCTTAGTAACTAAAAGCACCTTCTACATAGAAAAAAAGAAATCTTTCCTTTTTCGCTTGCTTACGCTTTTTCTGGCATTTTGCCAAACCTTTCAACTCTATCTCTGCTTTTGCCCCTCTCCATCTAGTATTTACAACGCCATAGCTGCCATTTTGCCATCTTCTCAAGATGAACTGTCGCTCAAACCAAAGTATTAAGATATAAAAATTAATTAAATCAAATTGCAGTTTTGCCTACCACAAATTATAACATAGGTTGCTATCTCCTAATTCAAATAAAAACTCGGAAGTGACGTAATCTTATTTTCGACGTTTCCCGATGAAAATGTCCAGATTTAAATACTGACAAATTAAACTGAAATTGCTGTAAATAACGTCATTGAAATTCTCACAAATTTAAAAACCTTTCGCTTTACTTATTTATACTTTGCTCAAACTTTTTGACTCAAATTCCATCCTACACGATTCTGAACCTTTTTCTACTCCACCATGCTTCAACTTATTTATGCCTAACTCTGATTTCTAAAAATAATATTTTCTGTCTTTAAGCTGAACACTAAGAAGGCTTATGGCCCTGATGGTATACTTTCTTTGGTTCTCGAAACTTGAGCTTTTCACGATAAATTATAATCTTTTCAAAGAGTTTGAAGTTGAATTTACTCTCAGTATTCTTATTAATATTCATATTTCTGTACATAAATTGTTATTTAGAAAACTAAAAAAAAACAATCTGTTTTATAAGTGATTGGGTATCGAAGTTCCTTAAAAAAAAAAAAAAAAAAAAATAATAATAATTTCGTCAGTTTCAGAATCGAGTGGGCATTAATGACTATTCTATATACCGAAGGTGTAAATTCAAATTTAATCTTTCTATGGTAACACACACTTGATCAAATGCTTACTACAATATTATTGATCTCATTCAGTCTTAATAAATGTTAATGTGAAAAACAAATGTTTTCTTTATTTAAAAATACGATTTGTACACGTTTGTTTAATTCATTTTGAAAAAGTCAAAATAATAATTTGGGGACAACAATTATCCCTATCTATCTATATCTATCTATATCTATCTATCTATCTATCTATCTATCTATCTATCTATCTATCTATCTATCTATCTATCTATCTAATAATTAAATAAATCATAAAATTTTATTTAAAAAATTGGAGAAAATGAAAATTCCGAATATTTCATATAATATTTTAGTTAGCATATATTGTAATCAATACACCTGTGTTAAATTTGGTGATAGTATACATCTAAAGAATGACAAATTAGTAATGGAGTGAGACAGGGTGGAATTTTGTCTCCGTTATTATTATTTAACATTTATATTAATGGTTTTATAAAAGAGATTGTAAAAAGTAGAATAGGAACTAAAATAGGAATACTCATGTCGAATATAATATTGTATGCGGATGATGCTTTACTAAGAAGATTTAATTCTGCAAATGAAGATATATTGCTATATTTAGTCAAGTCATACTGTATGCCTTTTTAAGAAGCAAATTTTTCGACAAACAAATCAAATAGTAGTCAAATATACAGGCAGTTTGAAATATCTTTTCATAATGCATTGAATTTTTTTAGGGTTTCGAGTGGAATTTCGTAATCGGTTAATATGTAATTATCTTAATATATTAATGTTTAATTATGACTTAAATTGTTTTAAGTTAAGTACTCTCCTTAGATTACTTAACAAACCATGTTACTTTTTTGCAGAAAAATATATTTTGTTTTTTAAGACAAGCACATTAGCAAAAGAAGTAAATAAGATATTTACAGGTATGAAACTGAATGGAGTGGATAATATTTCTAATAATGATCTTGACGCTCTTAAATCTAGAATAACCTTTGTAAATAGAGAGATGATTCTATAAGATTGATGATATTTAAATAAATGAAGCAACTTCGTCTGTTCAAAATCAGATCAGTGACGAAAATCTGCATTTGATTTTTAAAAGTAAATTCAGACTATTCGAATCCATTTACATTTTCTTTCTTTATTTCGTTCTCTCTCTCTCTCTCTCTCTCTCTCTCTGCGATTAAAAGAAGCTAGTTAAATATTGTTTGTAATATGATTATTATTACGTATTCTAATTGAAAAGCATGTATTTTACTTTCGAGCTCAAGTTTGTATTTTGTCCATGTAATTGTATAAGACGAATATCTTGAAGGTATATTTTTTACCTCTCTATGCTGTCACCGATACAGACATTGCTTCTAATAAACTCCACCTCCTTTGACGCTGGTCATATCGAAAACTTTCTTAAATTTCTAAACCTCACTCTTTCTGTATCAATAGTTCTCTCTAACTTTATCTTTGGTTTCCTTTCCGGTCGATCATCAATAGCTTCTGAAAACTGCCACTTTCTATCTTTGTGATCTGTCATTAGAAGAACGCTACAGGTTCTGTTCTATTATGAATTCTCTCTATAGGTTTTATTAGTGACTTTCATTCAGTCCCTTTATCAACTATCCACTCTAATGGTTATGTCTCTATTTTGAATGCATCATAGTCTACCACAGATATAATGTGTTGGTAGGAGGATAATTGTTAAGCAATTAAAGTGTGAAGATTGTCGATTTTATTTATGCCTCGAAAACTCAATTTCTTTATCTATTCAATTGACGTATTCTTTTACAACTAACTAAAAAAAAAATCTCGGAAAGGCATAACTCAAACCCTCTTATGTCTTCAATATTCCAGGCATATCCTTTTGTCCTTATATTTTCAAAGAGATTATTACAGGTGCTTCTCTCACCTGGCAAAATTCTCAAGGATTAGGTATTTTTAAGGCGCGTCCAATTGTTCGATTTTATCTTACACATATACAATGTTACGTTTCTCTTATTATAATATGAATTTCTTTGTGCTCTTTAATGGCATACTTTCTCTATTGAGCCTGTGTGACTCATCTTTTTATTTCATCTTTATCGTCCAATCTGCTTTAACTTAAAAAAATCAATCGCTGTCTTAAATTCTTCATATATTCTACAAGTAAAATCCTACACTCTCTTTCATGTTTTATATTCTCCAATTCTTCGGACTTGATGCACACTTTAAAGAAAAAACTATTTCGGAGCAACTCGGCCATTGACTTAGATAGTAGATTGCTTTTTTTTTTGCTTTTCTCACACTGGTGAGAGTCAATAAATTTTTTTGCCCTTTCCCTGAAATATATATATATATATATATATATATATATATATATATATATATATATATATATATATATATATAATATATATATATATATATATATATATATATATATATATATATATATATATATATATATATATATATATATATATATATATATATATATATATATATATATATATATATATATATATATATATATATATATATATATATATATATATATATATATATATATTATATATATATTATATATATATATATATATATATATATATATATATATATATATTATATATATACAGGAAATTTAGTATGCTCTTGAATTAGGAAAAAGTTTTTAAATAAAATTGAAATTTTGAGAAAGTTTGAAGATTTTTCTTCTTTTCGGCGAAGATCAAGGACGAAATTAAAAGACGGAGAGAAAGTAATTAATAAAAAAAAGAGGAAAATTGCTTATAGCTCATATATATATATATATATATATATATATATATATATATATATATATATATATATATATATATATATATATATATATATATATATATATATATATATATATATATATATATATATATATATATATATATATATATATATATATATATATATATATATATATATATATATATATATATATATATATATATATATATATATATATATATATATATATATATATATATATATATATATATATATATATATATATATTATATATATATATATATATATATATATATATATATATATATATATATATATATATATATATATATATATATATATATATATATATATATATATATATATATATATATATATATATATATTATATATATGTTTATGCAAGGAAATTAAAATAGGTTTCTCTTGGGTTTTATGTTAGGTTTTTGTTAACTAAAATGTTGAGAAAATTGATTTGAAAGAAATAATAGAGTGGTAATTGTTAGTATGGTCGATTTTGAAAATGAAATTTCATTTTGTGATTTCATTTATAGTATTTATGTAAACTTTACTGAGTCAAAACTTAAAAACAATTTAAAATTGTTATGGTCTTTTAATTAAAGAACTTTTAAAGAGTTACGATATATGGTTTAATAATTATTAAATGTCTTAAAGATTTAGTATGTGAAGAAGAGGTTATCCTTAGATGGTTAAATGTGGTGTTTCTGATTTCTAAACTTTTAAAATACATATTTTTAAGAACATATTTGAATTTCAACAATCGAAATTTTTGGTAGAATATATCAGGTTATTTGTATCTGAAAGATCCAGAAATACAAAAGATGACTCGGAGCTCGAAAGAGAAGCACCGACACAAAGAAGAAATGATAGTGAAAATGATATTGCGAAAATCTATGAAGGATATGAAACGAAGCATGAAAAAAATGACCGAATACACTTTAGAAAAGTCTGAGAACTCTGTAAAAAAATTCGAAAGAGCCGTTAACGAGTTTGAAATGGCTTCAGAAAAATTCGACAGCACTTTAAAAAAGTACGAAAACTCAGAAGAAGCGTTTGAGAACTCTGAAGAAATCTCTGAAAACTCAGGAGAAACCTCCGAAAGCTATGAAGAAACGTCCGAGAGCAAAGGCGAAACGTCTGAAAGCAACGAAGAAACATCCGAAAGCGATATGTCCGAGAGACCCGAAGTAAATGTCCGAGAGACCCGAAGTAAAGGTCGAGAGACCCGAAGTAAAGGTCGAGAGACCCGAAGTAAAGGTCGAGAGACCCGAAGTAAAGGTCGAGAGACCCGAAGTAAAGGTCGAGAGACCCGAAGTAAAGGTCGAGAGACCCGAAGTAAAGGTCGAGAGACCCGAAGTAAAGGTCGAGAGACCCGAAGTAAAGGTCGAGAGACCCGAAGTAAAGGTCGAGAGACCCGAAGTAAAGGTTGAGAGACCCGAAGTAAAGGTCGAGAGACCCGAAGTGAAGGTAAAGGTCGAGAGACCCGAAGTAAAGGTCGAAGACCCGAAGTAAAGGTCGAGAGACCCGAAGTAAAGAAGACCCGAAGTAAAGGTCGAGAGACCCGAAGTAAAGGTCGAGAGACCCGAAGTAAAGGTCGAGAGACCCGAAGTAAAGGTCGAGAGACCCGAAGTAAAGGTCGAGAGACCCGAAGTGAAGGTCGAGAGACCCGAAGTGAAGACCCGAAGTAAAGGTCGAAAGACCCGAAGTAAAGGTCGAAGACCCGAAGTAAAGGTCGAGAGACCCGAAGTGAAGGTCGAGAGACCCGAAGTGAAGGTCGAGAGACCCGAAGTGAAGGTCGAGAGACCCGAAGTGAAGGTCGAGAGACCCGAAGTGAAGGTCGAGAGACCCGAAGTGAAGGTCGAGAGACCCGAGGTGAAGGTTGAGAGAGCTGAATCAGAGTAAAGTCAGAGAGACTCGAACTCCAAAAGCTTATTAAAGAAACCCTTTAAAACAATAAAAATGGTCGAGGACAATTTTGAAAAAGCATAGAGCTCATAAACTGAAGGAACATTTAATTTGATGTGGATTTTAATAATCAATTGGGCATATGAAGCCTCGAAAAGCCATCTCTTTTTTTTCAAAGGTCTTTTTATATTTAAGTATATACGTTATTCTTTTACTTAGTAGGCGCAATTAGAGCAAAGAAAATGTAATTCTGAATTCCTTCTCTAATATGTATATTATATAATTTCGAATTCCACCATTTTTTTCCTCTAAATTTTAAATCTTTGAATGTTAATAAATTTTAAAATTGTTCAGTCTTTCACTTCCTATTTTCTAAATATAATTTAGTAAACATAATTGGTTTGAATTCATCGAATGATGAATTTATGAGGAGATTTTAACTCTGTATCTACAAATGATTGACCTTAAATGTGGGTCCTGTATAACTTTATAAAAATACGGAATGCTCAACTTAAACTCTGAAGGATACCTTTAAATTTATACAGTACCATAAATATCATTTAAATTTATGACGATACCATAAATGCAGTC
>SEYY01007568.1:5000-20000 GCA_009176605.1 Armadillidium nasatum
AACAAGTCTTGTACGTGTCATTAATAAGAACACTGATCCCCGGAATCAGATAAAGGCACTTTTCTTCCACTATGTGAAGCTGTGATGGTGAGAGGTGAAAATGAAGATCAGTATTTGATTGCCGTCTTTTCAAACACCTCATAATGAACAAAAATCTTTAACATTCAGAAAAATAAATGTTTTTGCTTGTAGAATATCGTGCCTATAATATATGAATTAATTTTGGAATGTCTTCTGGACATTCCAATTGGCACTCTTACCTTTGTTAAGCTTGACGAGGCATCTTGGATAGAAAGTCACTTAGCACTGGAGTGAAAAAGAATGTATTATCAACTCACATTAATATTCCTTGGAATCCTACTCATACTGCTGTATGGAAACGAAAAACAATATTGATAATATTGTACTTTCAAAAAGTACACCGATTCTCATGAAGAATACCAATATTAAAATCGGAGAAAACTAAAGCATATTTAAAACTTCTGAACTTGGATAAATGCCGAGTACTAGAGTTTGGAATAGCCCTGTGCCTCAGCTACGATAAAAAATTCTAGACAGATGTTTGTGCAAATAAAGTGGAATCAAGATTAAAATCCTATGGTAATGAAGGCGCTATACCCAAATCGTCGACAGGAAAAGTAGTCGACAGGTCAAAGGGCCGACACTTTTGAAAAAAATGTGTCGATCACTTTTCTTTTCAATTTCAACGTGTCGACGTTTTGAACACATGTGAAAAAAATGTGTCGGCTGTTTGACCAACATCGTATTTTTTTTTATTTCGATACAATCGATACGTAAGCCTATTTTTAAATTTTATTATTATAATAATTATGAATAGATTTTTTTATTTTTCATATATTATTTTAGTAGATGCATGGCACACGAACATTTGTCTACGGGGGGCTCTGCCCCCCGTACCTCCGACCCGTGAGTGATGATGATATATATCTTTCGATTAATCGATATCGATTTATAGTGTCGACGATTTGGACGAGTTATAAAAAAAAGTTGTCGGCCCTTTGACCTTACTAAAAAAAGTTGTCGACGTTTTGGACAAGTTAGAAAATTTTGTTAATGTTTTTTTCAAAAGTGTCGGCCCTTTGACCTGTCGATCACTTTTCCTGTCGACGATTTGGGGTAATCCCGGTAATGAAGATAAAAACAAAATGTAACCATCCAGAATATCTTTTTTGATTGTAACCAATAATAAAGTTATTTATTTATTTTTTTTTTTATTTTTTATAAAAGAAGCATATCTAATGGTAAGATATTCAGATTTTACTTTTATTTAAAAAAAAATATAAATAAATAAAAATAAAAATGATATATATTTTTCATAATCTTTCGGAACAATATTCAAATTATTTATTTTCCCTTCGTTTTGTTGAGGTCTTTGCAAAACAATTTTTAATTTTTTTAATTTTCTTAAAATATCAATAAATTTTGTTTAATCTACTTTTTTTTTTTTTTTTTCATTTTAAATGATTCCTGTGTAAATTTTGAAGCAAGTCTTTTTGATCTTTTAATTTAATGTTTAGTTTGCAAACATAGTCAAGCTCTTCCCTAAAAACGCATATTTAAACATTAATGATACAATTACAGCAATATATATATAATATATATATATATATATATATATATATATATATATATATATATATATATATATATATATATATATATATATATATATATATATATATATATATATATATATATATATATTATATATATAAAAAAGTTCACATCTCACGGGGATTGCCCTTTTCGAGGAGAGGAACTTTTCTAGGTAGTATACATATCCCGAAGTGGGATCGAACTGGCGCCCTCAAGCACGTGAGTCAATCACCTACCGTTTGAGCCACGGGAGACGGCAAACCATACATATAAACATATATATATATATATATATATATATATATATATATATATATATATATATATATATATATATATATATATATATATATATATATATATATATATATATATATATATATATATATATATATATATATATATATATATATATATATATATATATATATATATATATATATATATATATATATATATATATGAGGAGAGAAGATGTTTCTCGCATTTCGGTGCCACTAACTGGTTTGACTTGCTGTTGTACTTTCTGATTTTCCATGGAATGATTACTGATTCCGTGAAAAGGGTTCCTCGGAGTATGTGGAGAGCATGACCGAGGTGATTCTCTCTGGCATGGAGGCGTATATTCCATATTCTTTCCCTTCTACTAAACATTACAAACCCTGGTTTAACTCTGTCTGTTCTCGAGCTATCCGCTGCAGGTATGTTGCCATCAGGGACTACCATCGTCATCGAACTCCAGAAATTCACGCAAAATGTATTTCATTTTGGAATCGTACAAAATATATCCTTCGTAACATTAAAAACTCATTACTCATGCAGTAACCTTTCTGGTTTCCCTTCCTCACGTTATTTCGGGCATTTTACAAGTAAATGTCAACTCTAATTTTGCTTCTTCCTCTTTCTCTCCTTTAATATCTTCCAACGGCACAACTGCTGTTTTACCTTCCTCTCAAACTTTTCAACCTAATTCAACCTTAGACGATTCTTGAAGCTATACCTCCTCCTTCAACCCCCTCAAAATCATTTATGCTAAAATTATAATTTCTTCTAAAGACGTCATTTCTGCTCTCTCTCTCTCTCTCTCTCTCTCTCTCTCTCTCTCTCTCTCTCTCTCTCTCTCTCTCTCTCTCTCTCTCTCTCTCTCTCTCTCTCTCTCATCTCTCTGTTTAATACTAAGAAGGCATATGGTCCTGATGTTATTCATCCCGTGGTTCTCAAAACTTGTCCTTCCGAGCTTGCACCCTGCCTTGGTAACTATTTTGTCTTTGTCTTTGTACAACTTTCAACCCTCCCTTCTTGCTGGAAACGTGCGCTCAATCAGCCTGTGTCGAAGAAAGGGGACCCTTCTCAACCCTCCAACTACCGTCCCATTTCTTTGACCACCGTTCTTTCTAAAGTTTTCCAATTTATACTTAGCAGAAAGATTGAGAAGAGCTCATGCGACACGTCTTTCTACTCAGTCTCATCCTTTCTCTGTCCAAATCTCTGGCCCCAGACTTAACCGCTAAGCTCAATCTTACATATACTCTATTGGCAATGTCTGGAACACGCTCCCTTTATCAGTTTTCCCAACTTCCTTTGACTTGCATACTGTCAAACGCAGAGTATTTGGACATGTCGGTCTCCATCGAGCTCGAAGGGTTTTTTCCCAACTCAGGTGAAATTTGGTAGGCCTCCAGCTTTGCCCACCGGAGAAGATAACATATATATATATATATATATATATATATATATATATATATATATATATATATATATATATATATATATATATATATATATATATATATATATATATATATATATATATATATATACTCTTCTGACTTGCGGTTGTACTTCTCTGATTTCCCATAGAATGATTATATATATTGCTTTCGTGGGAGGCGTGCTTCGGAGTGTGCTGAGCTTATAACCGAGGTGATTCTCTCTTGCATGGAGGCGTACATTCCATATTCTTTCCATTCTAGTAAACCTAACAAACCTTGGTTTAATTCTACTTGTTCTCACGCTATCCGCCGTAGGGATGCTACACATCAGAGATTACTGTCGTCTTCAAATTCCTGAAACTCATTTAATTTATATTTCATCCCGGAATCGTGCAAAATCTATTCGTCGAGATACCAAAAACTCTTTTCTCCGCCGCAAATGTAATAATCTTTCTGGATCCTCTTACTCTCGCGCTTTCTGGCATTTTACAAAAAAAGTCAACTCAAACTTTGCTTCTTCCTCTTTCCCTCCTTTAGTATCTTCCGACGGCACAACTGCTGTTTTACCTTCTAATGAAGTTGAACTCTTCGATCATACTTTTGCCTCTAACTCTACCTTAGATGATTCCGGAGCTATTCCTCCTCCTTCAACCCCTTCTAACTCATTTATGCCTAACATTGTAATTTCTGCTAAAGATGTCATTTCTTCTCTCTCTGAGCTTATCACTAAGAAGGCGTATGGTTCCTGATGGTATTCTTCCTGCGGTTCTGAAAACTTGTTCTTCCGAGCTTGCACCCTGTATTGGTAAACTATTTTGTCTTTGCCTTTCTACTTCGAACTTCCCTTCTTGCTGGAAACGTGCGCTCATTCAACCTGTGCCGAAGAAGGGGGACCCCTCTCAGCCCTCTAACTATCGTCCTATTTCTTTAAACTCCGTTCTTTCTAAAGTTTTCGAATCTATCCTTAACAAGAAAATTTGGAAAAACCTTAATTCTTCTAATCTTATCTCTGATCGCCAGTATGGCTTTCGTAAAGAACGTTCTACTGGTGATTTTCTTTCTCTACATTCTGACTCTTTGTTCTCCGCTCTTCTAAATCTTTCGCTGTGGTGCTGGACATATCGAAAGCTTTCGATAGAGTCTGGCACAAAGCTTTGATTTCCAAACTTCTCTCTTTCGGAATCTATCCTTCTCTCTGTGACCTTCTCCCTAATTTCCTTTATGGTCGTTCTATAGCAGCTGTTGTAGACGGCCATCGTTTTTCCTATAAATCTATAAATAGTGGTGTTCCTCAAGGATCGGTTCTTTCTCCAACTCTTTTCTAAATTTTCATCAATAACCATCTCTCTATTACTACGTCTCCTATACACTCCTATGCCGATGAATCCACCCCTCATTACTTCTTTCAATTTGAAAGACGTCCCTCCCAACAACAGTTGATAGATTCAAGAAGGATGGCCTTGGAGTAACTGACCTCTGATCTTTCTCGTATTTCAAATTGGGGCAGAGAAAATATGGTTGTTTTCAATGCCTCAAAAACTCAATTTCTCTATCTTTCTACTCGACATAATCTTCCGCACAACTATGATATCTTCTTCGAAAACACTCAACTCAAACCTTCATCTGTCGTCAATATTCTATGTGTTTCTTTTTCTCGCGATCTTTCTTGGAAAGATCACATTATTTCTCTCTCTAAACAAAATTTTATGAGGTTGAGTGTTCTGAGGAGCCTTCGTGGCTTTTTTAAGCCACTCCAGTTTATTGCCCTGTATAGGGGCGTTGTTCGCCTCTTTATGGAGTAGGCCTCTCACATCTGGGGTGGCTTGCACACATACATCTATTCTCGAAAAGGTGGAGTCTATGGTTTTTCGTCTCATCAATTCTCCTGATCTTACTAACTCTCTCCAGACTCTTTCTTCCCGTCGAATTGTCGCGTCACTCTCTCTATACTATTGCTATTACAATGGACATTGCTCTTCTGAACTCTCACGTCGCATACCTCCTTCATCTAGAAGGTCCCGTGCGACACGACTTTCTACACAGTCTCATCCTTTCTCTTTCCAACTCTCCGACCCCAGACTTAACCGCTATGCTCACTCTTATATGTACTCTACTTTTAAAGTCTGGAACACACTCCCTTTATCTGTTTTCTCAACTTCCTTTAACTTGCACAATTTTAAACGCCATGTATCGAGTCACTTTGGCCATTAGCGATCAGATTCCGAATGTTCCCCAACTCTGGTGGAATTTGGTAGGCCTCCGGCCTTTGCCAACTAGAGGGGATATATATATATATATATATATATATATATATATATATATATATATATATATATATATATATATATATATATATATATATATATATATATATATATATATATCGAGAATCGGAAGAATCGTCAGTTTTCATGGAATAAGAATCAGCATCGAAATCGGACTTTTCCTTTAACTTTTTAGGTTCTCACATTTCTGTTCATTTTTAAAAATTAGGCATTTTGCTAAGTAAATGCCAAAATACCAATTTATATATATATATATATATATATATATATATATATATATATATATATATATATATATATATATATATATATATATATATATATATATATATATATATATATATATATATATATATATATATATATATATATATATATATATATATATATAATATATATATATATATATATATATATATATATATATATATATATATATATATATATATATATATATATATATATATATATATATATATACTTTTCACACTACTCCAGTTGCTTGCTTTTTATAGGAGTGTTGTTCGACCCTGTATGAAGTACGCCTCTCACATCTGGGGTGGTTCCACAAATACAGCTCTCTTTGAAATGGTGTGATCTAGGGCTTTGCATTTTATCAACTCTCCTTCTATGGCTAACTCTCTAAAATCTTTTTCTGCCCTTCGAATTGTTACGTCACTTTCTCTATATTATCGCTATTACAACGGACACTTCTCTTCTGAACTCTCTCGTCTCATACCTCCTCCTTCGAGAAGAGCTCGTACGACTCGTCTTTCTATACAGTCTCATCTTTCCCTGTCCAACTATTAGACCCCAGACTTATCAGCTATGCTCAATCTTAAATGTATTCTACTGGTAAAGTCTGGAACACACTCCCTTCATCTATTATCCCAGTTTCCTATGACATACTCATCTTTAAACTCTGTCTCATAATATGTCGGCCTTTAATCTGACCGGGATCTTGATTTGCTCCTTTCTCTGGTGGAAATTTGGTAGCCCACTGGCCTTTGCCCACCAGAGGTAAAATAATATATATATATATATATATATATATATATATATATATATATATATATATATATATATATATATATATATATATATATATATATATATATATATATATATATATATATATATATATATATATATATTATGAGGGTATTTAATATTCTTTATGAGTACATGGAGAGTATATAATATTTTCTAAATTTAACTCTCAGTTATAAGATATATTTTGTTAATGGTTATTCATAAATTTTAATTAAGTTTTCAGTTTTTTAAAAACGGAAACATGTTACTCTTTTTTTCAATAAAATAAAAGTTTTAATTTTTACTGTTTTATTTCTTTTTCCAATTTCATTTGCAAAAGAACTTTATAATTTAAAAGAAATGATAATTATAGTTTTATAAGCTGTTATTAAATAGAAAAGAAGTGCTTGAATTAAGTTATGTCTTGTATTTCAGTAAACTTCATTAAATGGAATTGTGTCTAATATTAAAACTGAATTACATAACAGTTTTTTTTAAAAGTATATTCTTACTCTTTCACAATAGTGAGAGAATCGTCATCGGCATCGATATCGGCATTGGCACCGGCATCGGCATCAGAATCGTAATCGGTATAGAAGTCGGATTTTTTTTGGTATAGACCCATCACTATATATATATATATATATATATATATATATATATATATATATATATATATATATATATATATATATATATATATATATATATATATATATATATATATATATATATATATATATATATATATCAATATATCCGCATCAAAATCCGCATCTCAGGAAGGACTTTTAGCCCTGACAATAGGTTCATTCGAGAATGAACCAAGTGTCTATTTCCTTCCTTAATTCTGCATCATTCGCAGTCTTTAATTAAAATAATTTTGTTCGAACCTCAAGTGCTTGAGAGTTCTGATAGTAAACCTTTCTGTGTGTTCTCTTATTATCTCGATCCTCAATTTTCAGTCAGAGGAGTTTGTTTGTTCATATGTACACAAAGACTTTGTTTGCTCTAGTGTATCTAATTTGGAGTCTTCCGAAATTTTCACTTTGTGGCTTAAGCACTCTTGCCATTCTAGAATTCGTTCCGTTTATTTATTTCCAAATTCTACTGGCTATCCTAAATTCATTGACTATCTAAACTCCTAAAATTGTTCATATTCTCTCTTCCCTCTCAGGATTTATCATATTTGGTGACTTCAATGTTCCCCACTGCCAAAAATTTTCTTTTGGTTCTCATGATACAGCCAGAGAATGTATCTTCCAATTCTCGATCCAAAATGACCTTGAGCAGAGGGTGCAGTCCTTACTAGTATTCTTGATCGTCCTGAAGATAAACTCAACATTCTGGACCTTTTTCAAACTTCTTTTCCTTCTCCTATACTGTTAAAATCTATCCTCCTCTGGGTTCCTCAGATCACCTTATCTCTACATCCACTTCCGTCTTTTCACTGTTTGTAGCCTTTCGTTGCTCAAGCTAGTCGGTCTTGCGGTCATACTTCTTTGTTTTCAAGTGTCTCTCGGTGTATGCAGAGCGCATTACCTAGGTGATTCTCTGTGGCCGTGGAGTTACATTCCATAGTCTTTCCCTTCTACTAACCCTTACAAACCTTGGTTTAACTTTACTTATTTTCGTGCTCTTCGCCGCAGGAATGTTGCCTTCAAGAATTATTGTCGTCTTCAAACTCCAGAATCTCCTGCAATTTATATTTCATCCAGGAGTTGTGCAAAATCTTTTCTTCATAACACCATAAACTCATTTTATCGAAAAAAATGCAATAATCTTTCTGGTTAAGAAAGTGGAACCCTTCTCGACCCTCTATCTTTCGTTCTTTCTAATGTTTTCGAAGCTATCCTTAGAAGGGAGATTTGGGAAAATCTCAAATGTTCTAATATTTGCTCTGATAGCCAGTATAGCTTTCTTAAAACACGATTTACTTTAGATCTTGTTTCCCTTCTCCCTAAATCTTGGTATTTCACTCTTCGACATTTTGGTGAATTTTCTGCTGTCGCGATGGACATATCGAAAGCCTATGATAGAGTGTTGCCCAAAAACTTATTTTCTAAACTTTACTCTTTCGGAATATATCCTCTCTAATTTCCTTTTTGATGGTTCTATTTTAGCTGTTTTAGAGAGCCAACGTTCATCCTTTAAATCTATTAATAATGGTATTCCTCAGGGATCAGTCCTATCTTCTACTCTTTTTCTACTTTTCATTAATGACCTTCTATTAATTTTTTCAGCACCTATCAACTCATATGTTAATCACTTCACTCTTCATTACTCCTTTCAGTTTGAAAGACGAACCTCATAACAGCAGTTAATTGACGGTAGAATGGTGGCTTTAGGACAACCAACCTCTAATATTTCTAGTATTTCAAATTGGAATAATAAAAAATGCTCGTTTTAAATGCGTCAAAAACTCGACACAACCTTCCAGTCAACTATAACATCTTCGAAAACACAAATCTCAAACCTTCGTCCCTTCTTAACACGTTGACTGCCATGTGGGGCGCTTGCGCCCCGCACCCCTTCAAAAAAAATTTTCATCCGATTCTCCTGAAAATTTCAATATAGATAGCTTTTTTCCCGACGAAAAAACTCCATTCCTAACGTTTTTGCGAGGGAGTTAAAGTTTAGAAGTTATTTCGGAAATTTTAGGAATGTTCAAATCTACGGTGAGGCCACATAAAAAATTTTTTTGGTCTGAAATTTGGAGTGTGAGTTCCTAAATCTATTGGCTACAAAATTTACTGATTGACTTTTGCTCTCAGAAGTATAGAAAAATTGTTATTTGCCCAATACTGATCAACTATCGAAAGTCAAAAATTGTTAAAAAAAAAAATTTACAACTTTTTTTAAAAAAATATTTAAAAAAAAAAAACTACAAAAACTACATTTTTCATTTTTGGTAGTTTTATAGATAAATGATGGGGCTACAATATCTTTTCTATATATTATTCGATTTAACTTGTATTTTCTGAGATATAGCTCTTCAAATAAGGTCCATTTTTGTGGCAATTTTCAAAAATTTTAAACGTTTGAGAGACTATATCTTTCTTCAAACAAATATTATTTTATAATGTTATAAACGTAAGTTATAGACCTATCCCTCTTCTAAACAATATATAAAAATAAAAAAAATTGTTTCAGACATTTTTTTTTAAATAATTTTTTTCTCAGGAAAGGTATGATTTTTTTCAAAAAAAAATTTGAGTGGCTATAACTTTTTTTCTAGACGTGATATCAAAAATCTCTTTATACAGCATCCATATATTGGGGCTAAGATTGTTCAGTTAAAATTTCAGCTCATGTGGACCAGTGATTTGACCCCGCTTTTCAAATTTTTTTTTCCTTTTGACCCCAAATAACTTCCAAACGGTTAATCACTCGTAAAAACGTTAGAAATGGACTATTTTCGCCGGGAAAAAAGCTATATATACTGAAAATTTCAGCTCAATCGGTCAAAAAATAAAAAAAATTTCAAAAACGGGCTCAGCCCCATTTTCCGGCAGTCAACGTGTTAATGTTCTCGGCATTTCTTTTTCTCTTGACCTTCGTTAGAAGAATAACATTACTTTTTTTTACTAAACAAACTTCATAGAGGTTGGGTGCTCTGAAGCGACTTCGTACTTTCTTCACATCATTCCCTTTGCTTTCTCTTTATAAAGATGCTGTTCCCCTCTGTTTGGAGTTTACCTCACACATTTGGGTGAATCTTTCATGCAACTCTCCTATAAAAGGTGGAGTCTAAGGCTTTTCGTCTTTTAAAACCGTCCCACTTCCTAACTCTCTGCAGTTTCTTTCTGCCTGTCGAATTTTTGCGTCACTCTCTCTATACTATCTTTATAACAATAAACATAGCTCTTCTGAGTTCTCTCATCGCATATCTCCTTCACTCAGAAAGGTACGTGTTACACGCCTTTCTTCACAATCTCCTCTTTTCTGCATCCAACTGTCTGAACCTAAACGTAACTGCTATGTCCAATTTTACTTGTACACAACCAGTAAAATTTGAAATGCACTTCCTTCATCTGTTTACTTTACTTCTTTTGACTTTCACATTTTCAAACGCCGTGTATCATGGCATGTCGGACAATAACTTGACTAGGTTTCCTGTATTTCCCAAACTCTGATGGAAACTGGCTGGACTCTGAGCTACATCCACCAGAGTATATATATATATATATATATATATATATATATATATATATATATATATATATATATATATATATATATATATATATATATATATATATATATATATATATATATATATATATATATATATATATATATATATATATATATATATATATATATATATATATATATATATATATATATATATATATATATATATATATATATCCTCTAGTGGGCAAAGTCCAGAGGCCTACTTATTTCCACTAGAGTTGGGGAAATGTCAGAAATCTGGATGCTAATGGCGGACGTGACTCGATACATGCTGTTTGAAAGTGTGCAAGTCATAGGAAGTTGGGAAAACAGATAAAGGAAGTGTGTTCCAGACTTTACTAGTATAGTACATGTAAGATTGAGCATAACAGTTATGTATAGAGTCGGAGAGTTGGGCAGAGAAAGGATGAGACTATGTAGAAAGTTGAGTCTCACGAGCTCTTCTCAATGGAGGAGGTATGGGACGTGAGAGTTCAGAAGAGCAATGTCCGTTGTAATAGCGATAGTAAAGAGAGAGTGACGCAACAAGTCGGCGAGTAGAAAGAGATTAGAGTTAGTAATAGCAAAAGAATTTATAAGACGAAAACACCTATATTCCACCTTTTTCGAGAAGAGCTGTGTGTGTAGAACCACCCCAGATACGTGAGGTGTACTCCATACAGGGGTGAACAACACTCCTATAAAGATCAAGCAACTGGAGTGGCGTAAAAAAAACTACGAAGGTGCCTCAGAGCACCCAACCTCTTAGAAGCTTGTTTAGAAAAAAAGTTATGTAATCCTTCCAAGAATGATCACGGGAAAAAGAAATGTCGAGAATATTGAGGAGAAATGAAGGTTTGAGATATGGCGTTTCAAAATCTTAGTATTAAGGATAAATTCAAAATTTTTATAAATAGGACGATATTTAGATGGTTGTGAGTGGGTCCCCCTTCTTCGGCACAAGCTGAACGAGCGCATGTTTCCAGCAAGAAGGGAAGGTCGAAGTGGAGAGACAGAGACGAAATAGTTTACCAAGGCAGGATGCAAGCTCAGAAGCACGTTTTGAGGACCGAAGGAGGAATACCATCAGGATCGTGCGCTTTTTTAATGTTAGGCTCAGAGAGAGAGAGCAGAAATGACATCTTTAGAAGAAATTACAATATTAAGCATAAATGAGTTGGAGTGGGTTAAAGGGGGTTGAAGGAGGAGAAATAGCTCCTGAATCTTCTAAGGTAGAGTTAGACGCAAAAGTTTGAGCGAAGAATTCAGCTTTTATAACACCACCAACAAAAGTTTTATATTCGACAAGGATTCTAAAAATATAATCCTTTTTTACGTACGTGAAGTAGTTTTTAAATATGTAGCTGGCTCAAACCGGTCTCGCCAAAATATATATATATATATATATATATATATATATATATATATATATATATATATATATATATATATATATATATAATATAAAAAAAAAAAAAAAATAGATCCGGTAATTTTTCTTTCACGAGAAAAAAAAACACAACTTCACTTAACATGATACTATAAAAGACTGGTTTATTTGGTCTGTTTATATTATTTATGAACTGTACGTAAAAGGACAGATCTAGCAACATTCATAATATTGTCAATATTCGAAACTGATCTCCAAGTTGCCAAAAAAATATCGGAAGACAAACTAGCTACTTCATAAAAACTTGCTATTGAAATTTGGCATTACTTTTTTGGTAAGTTGCCACATCTGTCTTATTATTTAAAAACTAACAAGTTGGCCTAATTAAGGACTCCGATTTTAGAGCCCATATTTTATATAGTTATGATGTGTGAAAAAAATATCGTACACCAAATTTTGCAGTTGCAAAATGCATTTAATACTAATTTTCTTTATTAATTTATACCTTTTATGTGTAAAGTTGTTAAAAAATGAATTTAAATCACTTTTCTCTGACAAAAATTTCATATTTATATCAAAATCCTACGCCTGGTATTTTTAATTTGGAGGGGCTGCAGCCCTGGAGCCCATATGGACGAGTCACCATTGCAGAGGCCTACCAATTTCCACCAGAGTTGTGAAAGATCTATATCATGGTCGATGGAGGCCGACGTGTCTAGATACACGGCGTTTGAAAGTGTGTGAGTCAAAGGAAGTTGGGAAAACAGATGAAGGGATTGTGTTCCAGACTTTACCAGTAGAGTATATGTAAGATTGAGCATAGCAGTTAAGTCTGGGGTTGGAGAGTTGGACAGAGAAAGGATGAGACTGTGTAGAAAGGCGTGTCGCACGAGCTCTTCTCAATGGAGGAGGTATGTGAAGAGAGAGTTCAGAAGAGCAGTGTCTGTTGTAATAGCGATAGTAAAGAGAGAGTGACGCAACATTTCGACGGGCAGAAAGAGATTGGAGAGAATTAGTGAGAGCAGGAGAGTTGATAAGGCGAAATGCCCTAGACTCCACCTTCTCTAGGAGAGCTGTGTGTGTGGGAACCACCCCAAATGTGCGAAGCATACTCCATACAGGGGCGAACAACACCCCCATACAGAGCAAGCAGTTGGGGTGGCGTGAAGTAATTCTGAAGGCGCCTCAGAACACCCAACCTCTTAGAAGCTTTTTTAGAAAGAGAGGTAATGTGATCTTTCCAAGAAAGATCACGAAAAAAAGAAACACCAAGAATATTAAGAACAGATGAAGGATTGAGTTGTGTGTTTTCGAAGAAGATATCATAGTTGTGTGGAAGATTGTGTCGAGGGGAGAGATGAAGGAATTGAGTTTTTGAGGCATTGAAAACAACCATGTTTTCTCTGCCCCAATTTGAAATAAGTGAAAGATCAGAGGTTAGTTGCTCGTTGCTCCAAGGCTACCCTTCTCGAGTCTATTAACTGCTGTTGGGTGGGACGTTTTTCAAACTGGAAGGAATAATGAAGGGTAGAGTCATCAGCATAGGAGTGGATAAGAGATGAGGTAATAGAGAGAAGGTCATTAATGAAAAGTAGAAAAAGTGTTGGGGATAGGAAAGAACCCTGAGGAACACCACTATTAATAGATTTAAAGGAAAAACGGTGGCCGTCTACAACAGCTGCTATAGAACGACCGGAAAGGAAATTTGTGAGAAGATCACAGAGAGAAGGATAGATACCGAAAGAGGGAAGTTTAGAAATCAAAGCTTTGTGCCAGACACTATCGAAGGCTTTCGATATGTCCAGCGCGACAGCAAAAGATTCACCGAAATGCCGAAGAGCGGAGGACCAAGAGTCAGAGAGAAGGGAAAGAAGATCACCAGTAGAGCGTTTCTTACGAAAGCCATACTGGCGATCAGAGATAAGATTAGAAGAATTGAGATGTTTCCAAATCTTCCTGTTAAGGATAGATTCGAAAACTTTAGAGAGAACGGAGGTCAAAGAAATAGGACGGTAGTTGGGGGGTTGAGAGGGGTCCCCCTTCTTCGGCACAGGCTGAATGAGCGCACGTTTCCAGCAAGAAGGGAAGGTTGAAGTAGAGAGGCAAAGACGAAATAGTTTACCGAGGCAAGGTGCAAGCTCGGAAGCACAAGTTTTGAGAACCACAGGAGGAATACCATCTGAGACCGTACGCCTTCTTAGTATTAAGCTCAGAGAGAGCAGAAGTGACGTCTTTAGAAGAAATTCTAATTTTAGGCATAATTGAGTTAGAGGGGGTTGAAGGAGGAGAAATAGCTCCGGAATCGTCTAAGGTTGAATTAGAGGCAAAAGTTTGAGCAAAGAGTTCAGCTCTAGAAGAAGGTAAAACAGCAGTTCTGCCGTCGGAAGATATTAAAGGAGAGAAAGAGAAAGAAGCAAAGTAAGAGTTGACATTTTTTGCAAAATGCCAGAAAGAACTTGAAGAAGAGGAACCAGAAAGATTATTGCATTTTCTACGGAGAAATGAGTTTTTAGTGTTACGAAGGATAGATTACTATATATATATATATATATATATATATATATATATATATATATATATATAATATATATATATATATATATATATATATATATATATATATATATATATATATATATATATATATATATATATTATATTTTCCTTTTATATTGGAAAAGGTGTGAGATATATGAAACGGCTAAAGTTAAATGAAAATAAATCAAACTCTAATTCAAATCAAAATGTAAAATTAAATAAAAGTGAGAAGAAATTAAAGAAGAAA
>SEYY01007568.1:25000-27500 GCA_009176605.1 Armadillidium nasatum
GTCTTCTGACGAAGTGTTGAAGATCTTTTCGTCTGAAGAAAGAAAAGATTAGATTGAATGCAAGAATCCAGATTATTATTTAGAAGTAATTGAAAAATTTTATTAGTCCAAGAAAATATTTAAAATTTTATTGAATTTAACATTTGGAATTAATTAAAATAAGTTGATTCAAAATTAATATTTAAACTATCAAGAGGAGCAACAAAATTTTCGAAAGAGGTCTTTAAGTAATTTTAAATCAAAATCATCTGTGAAGCAACAAAATTTTCGGAAGAGGTCTTTTAAATAATTTTAAATTAAAATCGTCCGTGAAGCAATAAAATTTTTAATTGAAACTTCTAGATAACTTCTGGTAGAAAAGGATTGGGATTTCGACGTAGTCAGAACAAATGAGGAATTATTCTTCGCCTGGATCTAAAGGCTGGGAACCTTTTAAACCAGTTTTTTTTTTTTCTTCTCAAGTACGGCTGCAGGAATATGAAGTTCTGCAGTCGACACCACCCTGCATTTGCGGGATATGGTGTAGAGCATAAAAAAAAAAAAAAAAAAAAAAAAAAAAAAAAAATAATATATATATATATATATATATATATATATATATATATATATATATATATATATATATATATATATATATATATATATATATATATATATATATATATTATATATATATATATATATATATATATATATATATATATATATATATATATATATATATATATATATATATATATATATATATATATATATATATATATATATATATATATATATATATATATATATATATATATATATATATATATATATATATATATATATATATATATATATATATATATAATATATATATATATATATATATATATATATATTATTTTTTTTTTATACAATACACCATTTCCCGCATGATGCAGGGTGGAGTCAATTGCAGAAATTTGGCATTCCTGCAATTGTACATGGGAATAAAACCTGGTTGAAAAGGTTCCCAGTCCTTAAAACCATGCAAAGAGCTAATCTTCATCTGATTCGACTGCGACGAAATCATCGTTCATTATTGACCAATTCTTTTTTTTCTTTTAAATATTAATTTTCCATTAATTGTCGAAAGTACTTTGCACCGAAATATATGTTGCTTCACGATTTTTTTTTTTTTTTTTTTAATTTCTTTTAATTTACTATTTAAAAATACTGAAATACTATAACGAAATATTAAATTTTTGTTTTACATTTGGTCAATTCTCGCAAAACTCCACAAACTCTGCAACTTCAGGGAGAAGATCATGAAGCTTCATATTCAGTAGCCTTCTCTTTTCCTCTCTTCTCTTTTCTTCTCTCTCTTCTCCTCTCTCTCTCTTCTCTTCTCTTCTTCTCTCTCTTCTCCACTCTCTTCTCTCTCTCTTCTCTTCTGACTTCCTTGTGATGTTCCTATCTTTTCTTCTTCCCATCTGCTTCCAAGCACATCTCTCTCTCGACGGCAGCCGAATCATATATATATATATATATATATATATATATATATATATATATATAATATATTATATATATATATATATATATATATATATATATATATATATATAACTGGATACTGGATTTCAAGAATTCGAATCCTTAGACTCAACGTCTTCAAGGATAGTTGTTTGAGGAAAACCGACCTAGATGTGTGCATCATGTTTCTTGGAGAAGTAAGCAACACCCCGTATAAAAAGCATGAAACTAGAATGGCGTGAAGAAATTTCAAAGGCACCTCGGAACTCTTAACTTCTTAGAATATTTCTTAGAAAGAGAAATAATGTGATCCTTCTTAGAATGATCTCGAAAAGGAGAATATTAAGGGGAGATGAAGGTTTGATTTGTGCATTTTCGAAGTCGTTATTAGGAGGGTTGGAGTATTATGTCGAATAGAAAAATGGAAGAGATGAGTTTTTGAGATACTGAAAATAAGCACATTTTTTTTTCTCAGTCAGAAGTTCAAGAAAGATCTGAACTTGCTTGTTCCAGGGTATCCATCCTAACGATAATTAATAGAGTGGGATAAACTTCAAAATGAAATAAGTAATGGAGGGTAGAATCACCTCCATAGGAGTGAAAAGGAAATCAGACAGACAGCCTCAAAGATGTAAAAAGATGAACTTTAGAAAACTGTTTTGTGCCATATTCTTTCAAAAACTTTTGATATGGCTAGAACTACAATTAAAGATTCGAGGAAATGTATTAGAGCAGAAGACAAAGAGTCAGAAAGGAGAGAAAGATCACCAGTTGTTAGTTCCTTAATGAAATGCGAGACTTTCATTGCATCTTTTGAATTGAATTCACTGGAATTTCTTTATTTGAATATATCATAAAAAAATATTAATATGATATTATTTGACAAAACAACAAGCTAGTCATATAATTTTGAGAAATCAATTGAAGGAGTGGCCCGAGTGAGAAAAGATTCAAAAGTAAAAATTGAAATTTTGCAACCCTTTCTCCTTCTCATTTAAATTAA